>OX457089.1:14484523-14797773 GCA_949752835.1 Empis stercorea
TTAGTACAGTTAAAAGAAACAGTTAAAAGTTGCAGTAGAATATGCAGAAAAATGTTAACAAAAAATAGCAGAAGAAGAAGCTGGTAGCGGAAAAAGTAAAAAAGGAATTTTTTTTTTAAATTTTTATAAAATAGTAAGTCATTTTTTTTTCTAATATACAAATTTAAAAATATATAAAAACACGGGTTGCTAATATTTTAAAAATATATATATATACAATAAAAATATATATAACAAAGTATAAAAGTTATAAGTAGCAATATATCTACTAATAACAACATAATTTAAATATATTATAACCATATATAATATATTATATACATATGATTGGTAAAAATGTAATTGTTAAATATTTAAATTTTTTAAAAAAGGAAATATTTTATTACACCCGCATAAATTTCTTGATAAAAATAATTCATAATTGCAATGTAGACATTTTGATTGGGAACGAAATAATTTAGTTTTCCCATTGCACTAATAAATTATTTTAAAATATAAAATATTGAAATAAGATATTTAATTTATTCAAATAGCTAAATTTACACGCGCTACATTATTTTGTCAAATAATCATTTTAATAAATTCTTAAGAATTTATTCCAAACAAGATAATGATAAAAATGAAATAAAAATATAAAATATAATTATTCTGTATCGTAAGTCTGAAGCTAACGGTCGAATCAAAATTTAAATCGTTGCCGTCAAATGTATAGTAATAAAATAAGTTTTAAATAAAGTTATTTTGAAATAAATATAAAAATTAATTAAATTAGTTTTTATATAAAAAACTAAGATTTTGTGTTTTTTTTATACATGCAAAACATCGAATCTAAAATTGGCGCAGCCGGTAGGATACGCTAAGTATAAAACGCAATTACTCTGCAATACTTATGTTTTAACATTTAATAGCGTATCTATATAAAAACAAAAATATATATATATTACTATATCATTGAAAGTGTAAAAATATATATATATATAAATATATATCAAAAGAAGTGATATATTATAAAATGATCAAAAATTTTTTTTAATGTCAAAAGAAGTGATATTATGAAAAGTAAAGATTTATTTAAAATTTATTAAACAAAATTAAATCAATAAATTTTTATATATATATCAATAGAAGTGATGTAAAAAAAAATTAAAACTGATAAATATAACAAAAATAATACCAGTAGAAGTGATATTATTAAAATTATTCTGAAATTAAACTATAAAAAGAAAATTCATAGTGAACTTATAAAATAAAGCAACCAAATAACTTAAATTTATAATAAATAAATAATTTACAATAAAACAATTAATTGTGAAATAAAAACTTAAAATAATAAATATTCGGGAAGTCGCAGTAAAAAAACAATATTTCTTAAAATAATTCTGAAACAAAAATAAAACTTAAATATATAAAAATAAATTAATAATAAAATTGTGAAAAGTTCCTGAAAATAGAAAGCAGAATTAAAAACAGCAGAATTATAGAAAGCAGAGTTACAGAAAGCAGATTTTTAAGAAAGAAAACTTCAAGAAAGCAGTAAAACAACATAAGTAGAAGATTAAAATAAGGTATGAGTATTTTGAATAATAATATAGAGGACGAATTAGAAAATATAACAAATTTAATAAATACCGTAAATTTAAATTGTAATAAAATTTCTGATAGTGATTTTTCTATTGACAATAATAATATTTCAAATTCAAATTCTGCGGATTCAAATAATATTGATAATAATTTATCAAATAAATTTGAATTTTCTGGTGATTTTAGAGATCTACAAAATTTTGTGGACCTTATAGATCAAATTCACCAAATTCTTTCAAGATATGATGCATTAGGACAAAGTATATTTTCTGATACAATAAAATCAAAATTAAAAGGTAGAGCAAGAGAAACTATAGAAATAAATAATCATGTCACTACTTGGTTAGATATAAAAGAAATATTAATTAATAATTTCGGAAGAATTATTCTTTGGAAGAATTATTCGACCAATTACGGGGAACTTCATTCAAAACAAATTGTGTAGAATTTTATAATGAATTAAAGACGTATTTAAGAAGACTTAATGTAAAAACGAGACTTACATTAAGTAGCGATTTGCAAATTACTGAACAAACGATTGAAAATAATAAAAATTCGGCTTTAGTAATTTTTAAAAATAAAATGCATGAACCAATTAAATCAATATTATACTGCAGAAATCCTGACAGTTTAGAAGCTGCTATGGATATCCTTTATGAAGCTGGTTATGCTTATAATAATCTACCAAATTCACACTACACGAAAAATCCAAATTCTAATTTTAAAAATAATAATAATAACAATTTTGGAAATAAAAATCAGATTAATTATAACAATAAAAATCTAAATGTTAACAAAAATTGTTACAACTACAGAAATGATAATCCTCCTAGAAATTTTAATAACAGTCAAAATAATAATTTTCGAACTAATAATAATCAACGCTATTTTTCAAATCAAAGATACCAAAATAATTATACAGGACAATATAATAACCAGCCTAATTATTCTCAAAACCCATCCCAAAATCAAAGATATTCAAATAATTATCCAAATAATTATAACCAACAACAGCCAAGATCCCAACAATTTCCTTCAAATCCTTTTAGAACAACTCCCTTTAACTCACAGAATAACCAAAACCAACTTGCACCCCCAGAGCCTATGGATATAAATACCAATGAAATAGTAGAAACAAATTTTGCAAATTTCACTCTCGGAAATCCTGAAAATAAATTACCTTATATTATTATAAAAAGTAAAACAAAACAATTAAAATTTATAGTAGATTAAGGAGCAACACACTCCATAATAAATCCCGGATTATACAGTGCTGAATCGCGAACATTATCAAACGATAAAATTTTCTTAAGAACAATAAATCAAGAAGCGAGAAGTCCAAATAAAAGAAAAAGTAATTATTCCTTTATTTCAAGAGTTAGGAGATTCTTCGAAAAAGATTGAAATGTATGTATTTCCGTTTCATAAACATTACGATGGGTTGATCGGTAACAATATTTTGATACCCCTTAAAGCAAAACTTGATTATGAGACTCAGACTCTAAAAACTGTAGATAAAATTTTAAAATTATATTTTTTTAACGAAACGCAAAATTTTAATATTCAATTAAGAAATAGAGGTGACTTTGAAACCACTATTCCGGTTTTACAAAAAGAAGGCTTAGCTTACCTCAAAGAAAAGATGTCTTTAGATGGTCAAGTCAGCCTATATGAAGGAATTTATAATGTCGAAAATTATACAGTTAAAGCTAAATTACATAAAGTTAATAACGTGAATCAATTAATTAAATTCAGTCCATTTCAAACTGAAATCGTGGATGAACAAAATTTTAATATTATAGAATCGTCTGAAAATAAGATGATTAACGAACAAATACGTGTAGACCATCTTTTTCCGGAAGAAAAGAAAAAACTTTTAAATCTTGTTAATAAATATAAAAAAATATTTTACAAAGAAAATTCAAATTTAAGTTTCACTAATGCAATTAAACATAAAATTAGAACAACACATGATGTACCTATATTCGTAAAATCTTATAGATATCCTTACATACATAAACAAGAAATTGAACAACAGATAGAAGAAATGCTTAGAAATGGTATTATTCGACATAGCAACTCTCCATATTCAGCACCGATCTGGATTGTCCCAAAGAAGGCTGACGCCAGTGGTAAGACCAAATGGAGACTTGTCATCGATTATCGAAAATTGAACGAAATTACCATTGATGACAAATATCCAATACCGAATATAGACGATATATTAGGCAAATTGGGTAGATGCCAATACTTTACAACGTTAGATCTTGCGAAGGGCTTTCATCAGATTGAAATCGATGAGCAAGATATTCATAAAACCGCGTTTAGTTTCGATAACGGGCATTATGAGTTTCTCCGTATGCCATCCGGTTTGAAAACAGCCCCTGCGACATTCCAACGCCTTATGAATTTCGTTTTGAAAGAGTATATTGGTAAAATATGTCTCGTCTATCTTGACGACATAATTATTTTCTCTTCTAGCCTAGAAGAACATATAGACTCTCTAACAAAAATATTTAAACGTCTTGAAGAAGTTAAGTTGATGGTGCAATTAGATAAATCCGAATTTCTTAAGAAAGAAACGGAATTTTTAGGGCATATTGTAACCTTGGATGGTATAAGACCCAACCCAAAAAAAATAGAATGCGTAAAAAAATTTCCATTACCAAAAACTCAAAAACAAATCAAACAATTTCTAGGTTTGTCCGGATATTACAGAAAATTTATTCAAGATTATTCTAAAATTGCAAAACCAATAACTAAGTATTTGAAAAAGGATCAAAAGATAAATATTAATGATCCTGAATATATAAATAGTTTCGAAATGTTTAAAAGACTCCTTATAAGTGAACCTATTTTGAAATACCCTGACTTTAGAAAAATATTCACCATAACGACTGATGCAAGCAATTTTGCTATTGGAGCAATACTTGCACAGGAAGGACACCCTATATGCTATTCTAGTCGTACGTTAAACGATCACGAACAACATTACAGCACCATAGAAAAGGAATTGCTGGCAGTTGTATGGGCCACTAAATATTTCCGCCCTTATGTGTTCGGACGTAAATTTATTATAGAAACTGACCACAAACCGTTGCAATGGCTATTTTCTATTAAAGAGCCCAATTCAAAACTTGTTCGATGGAGACTAAAATTATCTGAATTCGACTATGAAATTAAATATAAAAAAGGTATAAATAATGGTAATGCAGATGCATTATCTCGCATTGAAATAAATACTACTGAACAAGTTGATAAAAATAAATTTCTGATTAGTAAATCTCCTTTGAATTTATTTAAAAACCAAATAATTATTTCAAAAATACGATCTGGTTCGTTAAAAATAAAAACTTTAAAAATCTTTGATAAAAATAGAAAGATTATATATTTAAAGCTGCTAAATGAAGACACAGCAATTACTTTACTTAAATCTCATTTTAATCCCAAAGCCTTAAATGCAATTTATGTAGAAGACTTAGAATTTTGCGAAACATTAGAAAAAATATACTTTAAACACTTTTCAAACAACGGTCAATTGAAAATAATAAAATGTAATAAACTTCTTGAAGATATTAAAGATGAAGAAATATTATCGAAAATAATAGAAGATGAGCATCTTCATAATAATCATCGTGGTATAACAGAAGTATGCAAAGAACTTCAATTAAAATATTTTCATCCGAAGATACATAATCGGATTTCCCAATTTATTAATAATTGCGATATATGCAATTTAGAAAAATATGAAAGAAAACCAATTAAACATAAATTTCAGATAACTGAAACTCCAGATTGTCCTAATCATATAATACATGCTGATGTATTTTATACTTTAAATAAAAACATGTTTGTTACTTTCATAGATAAATTTAGTAAATATGCTCAAGCTATAAAAATAAACGCGAGAACTTGGACAGAATTTAAAAGAGTAATTCTTCAATATATATCGGTCGTAGGAAAAATAGCAAAACTTGTAGTTGACAATGAATTAGGATTTAAAGCAATACTGTTCTTGCATTTTATGAAAAATGAAAATATTGAAATACATTTTACTTCTAGTAGTAATCACACTTCTAATTCTGACATAGAAAGATTACATAACACAATTAATGAACATTTAAGATTATTAAGACACGACGATAATAGAAATACAGATACGGTCGAAGAAAAAATACTAAAAATTATATCGTTCTATAACAATACGATCCATTCTTTCATTTTGAGACAACTAATCAAAAACCAATCGATTTCAATAACGGTAAAATAAGTAATGTCCAATATAATGAAATTAGAGAAAGAATAATAAAAATTAAAGAAAAAGTAATTAATAATTTAAATCGCGATAAACAAGATATAGAAATTGAATCAGGTCCAACTTTTATAGTAGATACTAGAGGTGGTAAAAATCACGCAAAATTTAGAAAGATAGAAACAGAAAAAATCGACGAAAGCCATATAGAAGATACAGCAAACGGATTAAAATATTACAAAACACATATAAAGAAGAAGAAAAAAATTCAAAACAATAATTTTCCAACCATTAAGGCAAAACCACAAAAACAGAAAACTAAAAGAAGTTTTTCTAATCCAGGTACAGATGTCGCGAATAATATTCCTCATTGTTCTCTTCTAACAATCCTCCCCTTTTGTTTATCCCAAATGATGGAAGTACAAAACGTGGACAATAATCATGGCTATATCACTGTTAATTTAGGAAATAAGAAGATAATTGAAAAATTTACAAAAATTATGCATCTAATAAATATTACTGAATATGAATATACTAAAGAATTAATATATAATAATATTAGAAGAATAGAAACGAAAGCCCATCTCTTACAACCTATGTACTCTACAATCATTCAAAATTTTAATCTTTTAGAAAGAAAAATACATACATTAAAACCCCATATTAGAAAAACAAGAGGATTAGTTGATATATTAGGTAAAGGTTTGAAATTTATAGCAGGCACAATGGACCATGATGACGAAATAGAAATTAAAACTACACTAGATACACTAGTAAATAATAATAAAAACTTAATAACTGAAAATAATAAACAAATTCGTATTAATAACGAAATCTCTGAATCTATTCAAAATCTTACAGAACAAATTAATTTTCAACAAAAAACCATTTCTGATCTCAATAAATATATCCATGACACTGAAAATAAGATATCAAAACTAGAAGACGAAATAGAATATATGCAACGTATTTATGCTATGAATTATGATATAAATTTATTAAAAAATCATATAGATGATGTAGAGCAAATAATATTAACTAGTAGACTCGGTATTCTCTCAAAAAATATTCTTACAGAAGAAGAATTATTTTTAATACCCAATTTAGAATCTTTTAAAGATATTAAAATTGTCGTCGCTTTTCATTTTGAACAAATTGTAATTATTCTTTTAATACCTACGTATATAGAAAATTCATTATCAGAAATCTTAATAGAACCAATACCAAATAAAGAAAATAAAACTATATTATTGGAAAATTATAAAATATTAGTAGATAACAAAAATAATATTTATAAATCATATGTAAAAGATAATTTAGAAAAAAATCTAATTCGAAATAAAGATATGAATTGTATTTATAACATTATCAATTTTAAAAAAGCTCATTGTAAAATACAAGAATTTTTTAATAATGAAGTAAAAGAAATAGTTACCGGTATAATAGTAACAAAAAACTTAGAAAAAAATAGAATTTTACACAATTGTAATAATTTAAACATGAGCATATCAGGAAATAATTTAATAAAATATGAAAATTGTAAAGTAGAGATAAATGATGTATTTTACGAAAATTATAATATAAAAATTTAAGATAAAGTAATTTTACCTTATTATACAACCCAAATTAAAGCAAATAAAACAATAAAATTTGTTAAACTAGAAGAAGTTCATATAAAAAATATAGACAATAATAGAAAACAGTTAAAAGAAATTGTAAACAAAAAATATCAAGATTATGCCATTAATATAATAGTAAATGTTTGTGTTATACTAATTGTATTGCTTATAATTCATTTTAGAAAATATTTTATATGCAAAAAAAAGAAGTAATTGTAATTGAAACTTCGTCGGAGCCTCAGACTAACGGTGGGGGAGTTATAAGTAGCAATATATCTACTAATAACAACATAATTTAAATATATTATAACCATATATAATATATTATATACATATGATTGGTCAAATTTATGATTGGTAAAAATGTAATTGTTAAATATTTAAATTTTTTAAAAAAGGAAATATTTTATTACACCCGCATAAATTTCTTGATAAAAATAATTCATAATTGCAATGTAGACATTTTGATTGGGAACGAAATAATTTAGTTTTCCCATTGCACTTATAAATTATTTTAAAATATAAAATATTGAAATAAGATATTTAATTTATTCAAATAGCTAAATTTACACGCGCTACATTATTTTGTCAAATAATCATTTTAATAAATTCTTAAGAATTTATTCCAAACAAGATAATGATAAAAATGAAATAAAAATATAAAATATAATTATTCTGTATCGTAAGTCTGAAGCTAACGGTCGAATCAAAATTTAAATAGTTGTCGTCAAATGTATAGTAATAAAATAAGTTTTAAATAAAGTTATTTTGATTGGTTAAATAAAGTTATTTTGAAATAAATATAAAAATTAATTAAATTAGTTTTTATATAAAAAACTAAGATTTTGTGTTTTTTTTATACATGCAAAACATCGAATCTAAAATTTATAAAATCATTTTTTTTGTAAAAATTAAATAATAATTTTTCTCTAAAATGTATAAATCAAAATCTTTAGGAAGATACGGATCTTCATTATTTTTAGGGCTTTTTTTTAAAAAAAAATCCCTTATGCTAACGCTTTTGTCCGTCTGTCTCTCCGTCTGTCTGTCCGTCTGTCCGTCCGGTGTAAACAATAAAAACCAGTTATTTCACATGGTTAATGTACACTCAGGTATATGATAGATAAACCGATGGAAAGCTTGATTTATTGAGAACGAGATGCAATTGATAGAATTTCAAAAGTCGGCCGGTAGGTGGCGCAATTTGCATTTTGCCAAAACCTCTTTTCCGAATAAAAATTATAATTTTATATAGTAAATGTGCACCAAAAATGAAGTTTGACCACTCGTTTGAAAGGTATTGAAGAGTAGAATATTATGCCAGTAACCGTATTTCAAATTACTACCGCTAGAGGCGCTGAAAACTAAAATATATAAAATGTTAATTTTTAAAATGTGATTTTCAATAGTCAATAAGCCCCAAAAATTAGGTTTAATGTTGCAACTGAAAGGTAGTTAGTAGTAATATAAAACCACAGTTGTTATAATTTTAAATTCTACCACTAGAGGGTGAAACATATAAATTATATTGTTTTTTAAAAATGTTATTCAACTTGGTGAATCTTTACCAAAAATGAAGGGAAATAAGTTTACAATGAAAAATATTAAAATATTAAACATTATTATCATACATTATAATTTTTATTTGTATACATAAAAGTTTTTTATTCTTTAAGTATAAATTGCAAATTGTGCGTTTTTGATCAATTTGTAGTTTAAAAGTTTTTATTAAAGTTTGTTTACGTGAAATATAATACATAGAAGTGTATTATTATCAAAGTAAATTCGAAATAAAAATAGGGTAACAAAACTAATTACGGTGAAAAAGGTTAAGTTTATTTAGTTTAACACAAAACTGTATACAGAAAGTGCAGAATAAAATTGTGCACTAAGATGACACAGGGCTGTGTAAAAATAAAGAACTTAAAAAAAAAAATTTTTTACATAAGTGTTAAATTTTTTTTAATAAAATTTGGTTTTATTAACCAACACTTTTTTTCGTTACCCTATATTTTCATTTTATATTAAAATTTCAATTTTTTGTTCGTAATGACGAAAATTATATATATACATATATATAAAATGATATATATATATATATATTTTCAAATTACGTTTGATCATTTTTATATAAAATATTATTGTCAACTTTTAATTGATATTAATATAAATATTTTAAATGACGTACGTAAATTTCATTAGAACAAAGCGCGTTTTTTTTGTAAAATCATTTGAAGATCATATTATAAACATTTATTAAACAAAATTTTATTGGAAATGAATAAAATATTCTTGGCATAATTTTAGGAGATGGGAAATTTATATTTTTTTTAGATAAACATTTTAGTCAACAAACAAAAAAAATTTTTTTTATTGCATACTTTTAGGGAATGAGAAAAATAAAATAAAATAAAAATAAAGGAGTATTTTATTTTAAATAATTTTTTTTTAGAATGATTTTTGTTAAATAAAATAAAATAAATAAATGAAATTACATAAAATTTTTAGAAAAAATTAAAATAATTTTTTTCGACCCCTAAAATATATTTTTTGAGAAATTTTTATAAAAATGACCCCTAAAAAAAATAATACTAAAATTTAATAAAAACAAAAATGACCCCTAAATCGTAATATAAAAAAAAGCATATATAAATTATTGTTGTTGTTGAATTTTTTTTATAAACTAATGTCGCAAAATTCAAAACTCCAACGTTGGCGCAATCGATATTAAAATTTTCAAAGAGAATATCAACATTTTCATTTTTAAATTCAAGTCCGGAATTTGAAAATTCGGACGAACAGACTAAAACAAACGTAGAAAATATAGAAGCGGAACCAAATTTAGAAGTTTTGGATAGAAATAATTTTGTTGATTTTTTACATCAAGTGCAAGGAGAACGAATATCAGAAAATAGAAAAAGTTTTAGAACATTGAGGTCAGGAGTAAAGTATAACAGAATTGGCCCAATACGGAAACCAAGGAAAGCTAGGAGAAATAAAGTAATAATTACTAAAACAGAAAGAAAAAGTTTGAATATAAAAACAAATGACAAAATGAATCCAATAAACAACCCCCATTATTTTAATTTCCAAAAAGCAAATAATACAAATAGAACAATAAATAAACCGGGACCATCAGGATTAAACTCGACCCTTATTCCACCACCACCACCAATTGCACTACAACATCGAGAGAAGTACGTTGCGGAGAATTTTACAAACGACAACTCATATCATTTTGGAACCAACATTGTTACCAGTGGAAAAAATAATAAAAACTTTTTTAGTACAAGTTCCAACATTTTCGGGTGTAGGGTTGGACATTGAGAATGAGTTGAACAATTTTCTCGAATTAGCTTATCAAGCATACGAATTGACCAGAGACGAACAAAAGGCAGTGGCGGACCGTGATCAAAAGTTCTGGGTGGGGTAAAGGAAAAAATTTTGTTATGAAAAGCAAAGATTTGAGGTTATTAAATATACAACCTTTTGAATTTTTCGTTTTAGTGAGTTAATCACATTGGCATCTAAGCTAATCATTAGTTAGTTAATCACATTGGCATCTTAATATGTTTTTCATTTTCTTTCCAATAAAAAAAATCATTATGCATATGCTATGCACACAAGAAAAATAAATCACATATTATACACAAAAAAAATTAGACACCTTAAAAAAAAATCGAGCTAAATAAACGAAAATCATGGCACACTCCATACATATTTGAATAGTTATATTTGTAGGCAATAATTGTCTTAAGTTTTCTCAACTAAGAATAAAATTGTTACTTTCTGAAATTTATGATCGCCTGGTACTAATTTTAAAAATTTAGTGCTAATGTGTGCTTATAATTAAATAATTGTTTGTCTACTGAGGGAATTTAAAATATAAGCGATAAAATTATTGCTATGGGCTGCGATTTTCGAGCCCTTGAAGATATATTTATTTTTTTTTAATACAAAATATTTATATAGCGAAATAAATATTTCATGCAAATTTTTAATCAAAGTAAATATTCGTTCTAGGGGCTGCGATTTTCTAGCCCACGATGATATATATCTCGTTTTTTTAATGAAAAATATTTCATGCAAATTTTCAGTATAGGAATATTTCTTCTATGGATAAGAGATTTTCTATCCCATGATATATTTTTCTCAATATAAATTTTTTAATATAGGAGAAGGAAATAACTCAACTCAATAGTGTTGATTATTAAATATGCGCGCCTGGTATTTTGGTTTAAAATATTTGAAAATTGACATTGCTATATAATGGAAATTTTCTGATAATTTTCTTCCATAGAAAAAATAATAAAATTCTGAAAATCATATAGCAATTACAAATATTTCGCATTTCTATGGGGAACACGTGGTCTTCGTGGGCTAGTTTAAATTAGCCCAGCCTGATCCATACAAAATTCAACACATACGCAAAATTGTTTTGTATAAAATTAGTATAATAAGGTGGGCAAATTTCAATTAGCCCCTGAAGTAAAGAGAAAAGAGTAGTTGTCTTTTTATAATGAAAAAGTTATGTAGTGTTAGTATAATATATTTGTGTTTTAGCGTTCATATTCATATTTAGATTTTAGATTATATTTTTATATACATATTATATTTCGCAGCGGTGGTGTACGAATTTCGATGGAAAAAATTATATACACGTATATTATATGACATTTATTTTAACAAAAATTTGAATTTTTTTTGCTCATTTTTATAATATATTTTAAATGAATATTTTGTAGCATTTTCCTGTAAATTCAGGTTGGGCTTAGCCCACCCTGCCCAATATGACGAGCCGCCGCTGACAAAAGGGTATATTATTGAGAATCTTGATTACAAGTAAACTTACTGGTGCAGCCAACGCACTTTTCAGATATGCCAACGTTGAAAACTTTAACCAATATAAAGATACTTTACGTAATCGTTTCATAGAGAGTAAAGATATGGCTACATTAGCATCTGAAATGATGGGAATGTACCAGTATGAAAGCGAATCAGTGGAACTATTTGGAGAAAGAATAGCAGAAAAATTGGCGGCATATAGAAACAGAGTAAACGAAAGGTATCAAAACGAGGTACGAGCTTTAATCAATGAAATGGAGATAACCGCAAAAGGAATATTTTTAGGAGGACTGCGTTCTTCAGAATTAAAGCAATATTTAATTTTCAAAAACCCCGAAACCTTAAGAGTGTCCATAGGAGCGACTCGACAGTATTTGAATGAAACAAGGAACTTAGGAAATATAGGGAGTTCGGATAAAAATAGTATCAGGGGGATCAAATGATGAAAATGGCAGGGGGATCAAATGATGATCAATAATCAGGGGGATCAAATGATGAATCTATTAACCACTATGATGAAAAAATTAAATGAAAATGGCGGACATGCGCAACAACCAAGTAATAACAGGTTAAATCATGGAATTTTTTTTAGAAATAATAACAATAATAATTACTTCCGGGGAACAACAGGTAACTATAAATACAACAACAATAACAACAATAATTCGCAATTTACAAATAATAATAATAATTATAATAATAACAATAAACAATTCTCAAACAATAGTAGCAACAATAATTTCAATAACAACAATAAGACCCCTAACAGAAATTACAACATGGTTAGTGGAAATAATTTTTCAAACAACAATAAAAATAATACTACTTGTATTATTTTTATTGTTGTTTGAAAAATTAATAATAATAATTATAATAATAATTACAATAATAATAATAACAATCGGAATAATAATAGTAATAATAATAATGGTAACAACAAGGTGCCATTTAAAGGAACAACTGCAAATACGACAATTAAATGTTTCAAGTGTGGTAAACCGGGACATATTAGTAGAGAATGTACTTGGGAAGCACCACAAAATACCAATTCTTCAGTTCTACGATGCACAAACTGTGGAATGAATGGACATGAATACACTCATTGTTTTAAACCACGTTCGGGAAATAATAATTTTGCAAATCAAAGGATACTCGCATTAAATAACGAAGAAAGTTTAGAAACTAATTGCGAATGGTGCGCAAGGAAAGGACATACAATTTCAGAGTGTGAAGCTCGTAAATCCTACGAATCCAAAATGACAATGGTTTCGGGAAACGAGGACGGAGTGAACTAAAAGAGCCCAGCTCATTCCTTTCGGAGGGCAAAGTAACCTTACAAGAGCCAATAATTAATTTAGAAAAATATTATTGGATAGACCCTGAATTATTTAATAATGTAATAAAAGATAAAGAAGAAAATAATGAAATTAATAAAAATAATGAAAATGAAATGGAAATAAATTATGTTAAGTTGAATATAGGCTCTTGTGAAGGAAAAGTAAAACACGAAACAGAAATCGAGAATAAGAAAATTAAGTTACCAAATGATGGTATTTTGGGGAAGATTGCGATGACCCCTACACATGAAGAAAATAAATCGAAAAAAAATTACAAAGAAATAACAGGAGATAAAATACAAATGATTAAAGGGATTTTTCATAACGTGCATATGTAAACTATAAAAATTATTTATTTTCTAAGGCAAAAAATCTTTTAGACAAAGAGTCTGAAATCTGGAAAGCAACTAAAAATTGTACAGATGATTTTAAAACAGAACTTAAATATATTAAAAATTAAATCATAGATATAAAAAACATAGGTGGAAGCGTAAAAATAAAGTATATTAATAAAAAAAAAATATATTAAAATATTAAATTTTAATATTAATAAAAAAAAAAAAATTATTTTAAATTTTTTTTGGATAAAATAGGAAGGGGAGCGTGAACGCTAAAAAAAACATTAGGGATAATATACAAACAAAATCTTATCCTTATTCCTTAAATTCCTATTCCTTTTCTTAATTTTTAATATATATATGCATTTTATTTGTCTATATTAAAAAAAAAAAACATTAATTTTACTAAAAATAAAATAAATTTATATATACGGTATATATAAAAATAATTTTATTTAAAACTTTATTTTTATAAAACCAAAAGGATTTTTTTTAAGTTTTTAATATTAAGTAAAACAAAAGGATTATTTTTTTTTAATATAAAATATTATATAAAACTTTATTAAAAATTAAAGGATTTTTTTTTTCTATAGAATTTGTTAATAAAAAAAAACATCAATAAGATTTTAATTGTATTAAAAAAAAAAATTAAAAAAAAAAATATAATTACAAGAATATCAAAATATATAAAATAAAATTATAAATATATATAAATAAAATTAAAAGAAATATATTATTTATAAAAGAAATTTATAAAAGAAAGTATCAATTAAAATTAAAGAAAGGAAAAATGTACAAAAGAAAATCTAGTATAAATATATAAATATAATTATAATATATATATATATATATTATAATTATATTTATATATTTATTATTATAATATATATATATATATTATAATTATATTTATATTATTTATCTATTATATTTATATTATTATAAATATTATTTATATTACTTAATATATTATATTTATATTATTATTTATTTATATTCTATTTTATAAATAAATATAAAATAATTAATTATATGTATATATAATTTTCGTCATTACGAACAAAAAATTGAAATTTTAATATAAAATGAAAATATAGGGTAACGAAAAACAGTGTTGGTTAATAAAACCAAATTTTATTAAAAAAATTTTTAACACCTATATAAAATTTTTTTTTTTTAAGTTCTTTATTTTTACACAGCCCTGTGTCATCTTAGTGCACAATTTTATTCTGCACTTTCTGTATACAGTTTTGTGTTAAACTAAATAAACTTAACCTTTTTCACCGTAATTAGTTTTGTTACCCTATTTTTATTTCGAATTTACTTTGATAATAATACACTTCTATGTATTATATTTCACGTAAACAAACTTTAATAAAAACTTTTAAACTACAAATTGATCAAAAACGCACAATTTGCAATTTATACTTGGAGAATAAAAAACTTTTATGTATACAAATAAAAATTATAATGTATGATAATAATGTTTAATATTTTTCATTGTATATGTATGTGTACATATGATTTTTATTAAAAAAATTTTTACATAATTTTTTACATAGGTATATGTACCCCAATTTTATTTATTATATACCTATTTTTTTTTTTTTTTAATTTTATTGAAGAGAGAGAAAATGAAATTAGGTTAACTATTAGGATAGGTTTAGGTTTTTGGTAGTATTGTAATATTTTGAAAATCCTCGTTGTATAGGATTTTCCACTGATTTCGAGAGTTATGGTTTTTGGGATTATTATTGAAATAAAAAGACTGTTTGTTTTGAGTTCTGATCTAAGACTGATTTTTATTTTTTTTTTCGTTGCTGGATTCATTATACCCTTTTTTATTTATTATACATTATATTTTTTTTTTTTTTGTTTGAATATTTGTCAAGTGTTTTTGTGTAATCGATTCAATATATTGCTTTCAAACTGACCCACATATTATTTAGGTACAATATATTAAACCTCATATTACACTTGACAAATATTTTACATTTCTCTTTTGCATATTTTATATTTGTTAAGTATTTAATTTATTGCTAGGTTAGTGTAACAATTTTTGTATTTATTTCTTAATATTATGAAACTTATATTGTATTACAATTATTTTATTTATATTCTATTTTATTTTAAAGTATTTAATTTATTGCTAACAAATGTTCTTATATTTTTATTACAAACATATTTTAATGTTAAATATGCTATTGCATATTACACCTCCCTTCCCGGTGAAAAAATTTTATTTTAATATATAAAAAAAATTTTCTTGTCTAAATTTCTATATTTCTTTTTTTTTTTTTTTAATTTATATTTTATTGTTACATTGTAACAAAAATTAATATAAAATATTTATTGTTTATAAAAAAAAAAAATTGTTATGTTTTACTTTAGTTTTAATCTATAATAGTACTTAATTGCATATATGTATATATTTTATTATTTAGCATAATATTCTTATTAAATTTTTCGTTTCTATCCATTGATTACACATGCGGTACTTTATTACATGTTATTTTTATGTATTTATGAGCAAAATATAATATAGGCAATATAATTGTTAAAGAAGAAACTGTGATAATAATTTTTGTTATGATATTTGTTTTATGTGATTTTTCTTGTAATTGTTTTTTATGATATTCAATTTCGGATTCGATGTCTTTAAGACTTTTACTGAATTGAGTTAATTTTTCGTTTGAATTAATTATGGTTCCGTGTAGGCTAGGAATTTTGATAGTTTCAGTGATATTTATATTTAATTTTATAGAGTCAAAGTTTAAGAAATTGGATTCTATTATAGTATTTGTATAATTCAAAGGTTCTATATCTTTTGTATTAAGTTTAATATTTTTTGTTTCTGCTGAACAACCTGGATATAAATGAATATATCCACTAGTTATAATTAATTTTTGAACTTTGAAATAGTTAGGACAATATATTTTTAATGTAGTTTGAAATGGATTTATGAAGATCCATGTATTTATTTCATTTAATTTGTACCACAATTCGTTTTTTAAAGTGAAAATTCTTATATCACAAAAGGAATTTAATTCTGGTTCACCATGTATAGCCTTTGCTATACAAGTGTTACTAGTTTTAGCAGGTATATTAGCGCTGCATAAAAATGTCTTTAATATCTCGTTTGAAGGATTATTAAGCGTTTTGCAGTGTGATAACTCCTCCTGATCAAGATTAATAAACAAACTTTTTCGAAAGGTTTGGTAGGAGTATCAGTTATTTTCATAGGAATTTTAGTGAATTTAGTTAATTTATTTTTCTGACAAACCTCGCATTTAGATATATATTGCATGACAGTTTGTTTCATGTTTTTAAACATATATCTCTGTTTTATCTTTTGGAGCGTACGATTCACTCCTTGATGACCACCTATTGGGCTGTTATGGTTTTCTTGTAGAACTAAATCAATGTCTTTTGGATCTGTTATTGAAATTTTATTGTTATTAGTTAATGGACCATTATTATTTTCATCTATTTTCGCTTCAAAATTTTCAATATCGTTCGTAATAGAATTATCGGTATTTAGTTTTATATTAAAATTTTCAAGATTTGATTTTATATTGGAATTTTTAAGATTTTGTTCTATATTAGGATTATTACTATTTGAAAATGAGTTTCTAGATTTCGATCTAGTAACTACATTTATGTTAGCTATTTTTAACCTGGATAAAGCATCTGCGTTGGTATTTAAACTTCCCGATTTGTGAATAACACAAAAATCATATTCTTCCAATTTAATACGCCAGCGCATTATTCTGGAAGTTGGATTATTTATGTTAAATATCCAAACTAGGGGTTTGTGGTCAGTAACGACTGTGAATTTCCTACCATAAAGATATGGTCGAAAATATGCAGTTGCCCATACTACAGCTAAAGCCTCTTTTTCAATTGTAGAATAATTGCGTTCGGCTTTGTTAAGAATTCTACTGACGTAAGCATTTGGCAAATCTAGTACTCTGCCATGTTCTATAGTCTGCTGTGATAAAACAGCACCTACGGCGGTATCACTTGCATCAGTAGTTAGATAGAATTCTTTCGTGAAATTTGGATATTGCAATACAGGATATTCTGTAATTGCTTTTTTTAATTTTTTAAAAGATTCATCGCAAAATTCATCCCATATGAATTTTGTGTCCTTTTTTAATAAGTTATTTAAAGGTTGTGCAATAGCTGAGAATTTTGGGATAAATTTACGATAATATCCTATTAGACCAAGAAAGGATGTAATTGCTTTTTGATTTTGTGGTGGAATTATATTTAGAATTGTATCGATTTTCTTTGTATCTGGTTTAATACCTTTTTCGGTTATTACGTGACCAAGATATAGAACTTCTTTGTGTAAAAATTTACATTTGTTCGGTTGTAGTTTTAAATTATATTTCTTTAGACTTTTAGAGCTTCAAATACTTGAATTAGTTTTTGATTATGGTCGGCAAGATTTCTACCATATATGACTATGTCGTCTAGATATACAAAACAACGTATACCTTGAAGACCAGTGAGAACTATATTAATTAATCTCTGGAACGTAGGCGGTGCGTTTCGTAATCCAAATGGCATTCGTGTAAATTCGAAATGTCCATAAGGTGTACTAAAAGCTGTTTTTTGACGATCTTTTTCATCAACACTAATTTGGTGGAATCCGTTTGCCAAATCTAGAGTAGAAAAATATTTTGATTCTCCTAACTGGCCCAGAATATCTTCAATATTCGGCAGTGGATATGAATCACATATTGTAATTTCATTTAATTTCCGATAATCGACAACTACGCGCCATTTTTTATTACCATTTGCGTCTGGTTTTTTCGGTACGACCAATAATGGACTGTTCCAAGCACTTTTACTATGTTGGACTATTCCCTGATTTAACATTTCATCTACTTGCTTTTTAATTTCAGATTTATGAATTTCTGGAAGTCTATAGGGTTTAATATTGACAGCTGGTTTCCCAGATTCTGTGTTTATTTCATGTTTAATGGTTTCTGTGCAAGTTAACACATCACCTTCTAAGTAAAATAATTGGTTATATTCTCTACATATTTGTATAATTGAATTCTTTTCTTCTGAATTCAAATGGGAAAGATCTAATTGCCTATTTAAATTTTCTAAGCGATTTTCTATTTTACTTTCGATTTCGGTTTCTGATAATGTATAAATATTAAAATTTTCTAATGGAGCGAATTGTATTTTCAAATCTTCATTATATAAGTCAAAAGCTTTTTCATTTACATTTATAATACTAAGATGTACATAACCATTTTCTGGTTTTACTATTGTATTAGTTATAAATATTCCTTTTTCATTTAATTTTTTAGAATTTAGATAAGTTATTGACTCTTGTTCAATAGAGACAGGACCGTATTTAATTAATTTTTCAGTACGAGGTGGTATAACCACTTTGTTTTTTTCGATTTGGAATTTTATTGGAAATTTTTTATCATATAATTCGAAAATAGCTTGATCATTTCCATAATCAATAATTGCTTTAGTTTTATTTAAAAAGTCTTCACCTATTATACCATCTTGTGGTATAGGAAAATCAGCGGATACTACATGAAAGAGTATAGGATATTTTTCTTCAATTTTTGTTAGAAATTTTTAGATATAATTTGGTTGTGCCAATTGTATGAATAGCTTCGGGTGAAATGCCCTTTAATTCTATTGGCATAAGATCAACATAAGTATGGTCATGTAGAGCATTTATTTTTATAATACTGACATTTGCTCCAGAATCTAACAATAAATTTGTAAATTGTTTATCTGAGCCTTCTATTTCTAAAGATAGAATGCTTGAAAATGTACGATTTTTTATTTGGTTTATCATGATTGTACTAACAGAACCTTTTTTTTATTTTGATTTCTTGAACTTAGTTTTTGCATATTTTTAGGATTTTTGAAACAATTTCTTTCTTCTAGAGAATTGTTTAAAATTTTATTACTATGACAATGAAATTGAGAATTTTCGTTATGATTTAGTTCGCTTGAAATTGTATAAATTTGATTTTCATAAGGAATATTGGAAATAGGATTTTCTTGAATAGTATGTTTAGTATTAGATTTAGATTTTTGAAATTCTTGAATTGTATTTTTATTTTTTATTCGATTTAGATTTTGACTATCTTGAATAGATTTTTGATCTTTACTTTGAGTTAGATTTTCTTGACTTAAATTTTGATTTAGTATATGATTTTTATTTAGATTTTCTTGAATAAAATTTTGATTTAGTATTTGATTTTGATTTAGATTTTCTTGGATTAAATTTTGATTTAGGATTTGATTTTGATTTAGATTTTCTTGGATTAAATTTTGATTTAGTATTTGATTTTGATTTAGATTTTCTTGAATTAGATTTGGATTTTCTTGAATTAAATTGTGATAATTTTGATTTTGTATTGGGTTTCTTATTTTAGATCGCTTGCCTGTGTCCTGAAACCCGATGGACCAGGCTGAAGGCAGTTTCCCTGATTACTATTGGATTGCGAGATTACTGAAATCTTATTTTCAGGATTAGCTCTTTTATTATTATTATAAATTCGTTTCCTACATTCCTCGATCACATGACCGGGTTTTTTACAATAACGGCATATTTTTTCATGAGTTATTGTGGCTATCTGTGGACTTGGCTTAGCGACTGCTATGCCAGAAGAATTATTAAATTTTGGAAAATTATTTGTGTACCTTGGTTTGTTTTGTTGGTTAAAATTTGGATTAAAATTTGGATTAAAATTAGGGTTGGAATTTTGCTTCCTACAATCCTTTGTAAAATGGGTTTGTGTTTTGCATATATTGCAAAATTTTCTATAATTTTCTTCCCTACTACTACTTTTATTCAATTTTTCCTCATCGATTGCCAATTCGATGGCTTCACTTAATGACGTTTTTCTAGCAGTACGAACAATTAGTTTTAATGGATCTCGTAATCCATTTATGTAATTGTTCATAACTGTTATTCCGTTTAATTCACGTATTGCCTCACTACCATCGTCAGACATAGAATCTTTTACACTAGCTATATTTAATTCATCTAAGAGCTTTTCTGCTCTTTCAGAATAATAGCTTACGGATTCTTTAAATCCTTGGTTCAGATTGAAGACGTCAATTTGAACTAATTGCGTTGAACGGGTTTTAGAAAAATTTTCTATAAGAGAAGTTTTTAAATCTTCCCATTTATCGAAATTTTTGTACCTTAAAATTGCGTTATACGCGCGGCCCGAAATTTTTGAAATAATTATATCTAAAAATTCTAGTTTTTCTTCTTTATTATTTGTTTTTTTGTATTGAATTTCTGCCAGCTGCAGAAATCTATGTAAATCTACTGAATTCCCGTTAAATTCAGGGATCATTTTCGTAGCTTGATTAATGTCAAATTTTGCCATTGTTTTTGTAATAATATTAATTGAAGTTAAATTAGTGTTATTATTAGGTGGTCCTTGATCACCTTGATTTCCACTATTTGGATTATTTGCAGGTAATATAGTATTTTGTAATTTGGTATTATTAATTTCGAGGATTTTTTCGGATTTTGCTGTATTGTTAATACTTGAACTTGAAGATTCTGTTTCCTTGGAATTTTCGTCAAGGTCAACAAGTGGGTTTCTACTATCTTGTGGGGAATGTGAGATTGCCATGAGATCTGGGTTTTCTGAAACACTTTGGGATCTACTAACTTTTCTTGATCTCAGGCTTATATTTAGGTTTAGGTGACTCATACAAAGGAAATAAAACGATTTTGCTCATGAATTAACCGACAATTATGGAATGTTGGGATAGTAAAAACGAAAACTCACAAAAATATTATAAAATTATTTATATAATTTTTTTTTTTGATTTTTATTAAATTTGAGTTTAGTGCAAATATATATACATATATGTTTTTTTTCTTCTTTTTTTTTATAAAATTCACTAAATATATATATATACTATATTTTTTTTGCAAATTTTTTTTTTTTTTTTTTTTTTATCTCAAATATATATTATATTTATGTAAGGTTTTATGTATAAATTTATTTAATATATATATAATTTTCCTTTTTATATTTAATTTAGTTTAAATGTAAAAAAATTTAAAATTCTCTCTCTTTTTTTTTTTTTAATTTATTTTTATTAAAAGTAATTTTATTTATTTGGATAGTCAAACTTTATTTAAAAAAAAAAATTTCTAGTCAAATTTTATACTTAAAAATTTTTTATTTATTTAGTTTGTAGAAAAAAAGGCTTACATTATTATAGTTGTAATAAACATTATTATTCGATGTTGTGCTAGTGATGCTCTTGAATTTGGAGTTGATGAATTTGAATTTGGAGTTGATGAGTTTGTTTATGTTGATTTGATGATTGTTTGTTTTTGCGCCTTTGGCCCCCGTTTAAAGATTACCTCTAATGATTTTTTTTTCTCTGTGAATGTTGTTAAACGGCGCTTTGTGCCTCCGTTTAAAGATTTCCTCTAATAATTGTGTTTTTTTTTTATAAACACTTCTCACTCACTTTTGTTTAAATGAATATTATTGGTATTGTATTATGTTATTATTAAGGGTACTATCTGACAGACTCAGCAAGACATTAAGCAAATGTAGTCTACTTTTTTTTATATAAAAAAAAGTTTGCAATGCCCTTTATATGTTTATATTTGTATTTATACACTTTTTTGTTGTTGTTGTTTTATTATTTTTTATTATTAATATGTTTATTAAGTATTATTAAATTTAATTGTTAAGTGTTATTTATTTATTTTTTTTTTAGATTTTTGTATGATTTGAGATTATACGCGATTTAAGAAGTGGAAATAAAAATTAATTTGATTATTTTAATTCCACCCCACACCTGACACCAATGTAATATTTTGAAAATCCTCGTTGTATAGGATTTTCCACTGATTTCGAGAGTTATGGTTTTTGGGATTATTATTGAAATAAAAAGACTGTTTGTTTTGAGTTCTGATCTAAGACTGATTTTTATTTTTTTTTTCGTTGCTGGATTCATTATACCCTTTTTTATTTATTATACATTATATTTTTTTTTTTTTGTTTGAATATTTGTCAAGTGTTTTTGTGTAATCGATTCAATATATTGCTTTCAAACTGACCCACATATTATTTAGGTACAATATATTAAACCTCATATTACACTTGACAAATATTTTACGTTTCTCTTTTGCATATTTTATATTTGTTAAGTATTTAATTTATTGCTAGGTTAGTGTAACAATTTTTGTATTTATTTCTTAATATTATGAAACTTATATTGTATTACAATTATTTTATTTATATTCTATTTTATTTTAAAGTATTTAATTTATTGCTAACAAATGTTCTTATATTTTTATTACAAACATTTTAATGTTAAATATGTTATTGCATATTACAGTATATAAGAAAATATCATTTTTTATATGTATTTTTACACATATATTATTTTAGGGGTTTCTTTCATATATTCATTTTATTTTATTTTGTATTAACTTTGTATATAAAAATTTTGATTCACTAGGAATTTTAGATTTTTTTTTTTTTAAAGAGGATTTTTTATATATATATATTTTTATAATTTCATTAAGGATTTTTGATATATATATTGAAAAGGATTTTATATATTTATTATTTTATATACTTTTTTATAATTAAAAAAATTTAATTTTATTTTTTTTTTGGCCAATTTATACTTTGTATTAATAACTTTTCTATTTTAAGTTAACAATTTTTCACCAGTTATTTTTCCTTTTATTTTAATAATTTTCTTTATTTCAACCAATTTTATAATTTTAATTAATTTTTATTTACTTTAGTAATCTAATTTCGTATTTAAATTAATTTAATTTTTTTTTATATTTTTCTTTTCAAGTTAATCTAATACTTTACTAAAAAAATAGATTTTATTATTCTCCATTATTAAAACTATTAGATTTGGAGTAATAATAATTATAAAAAATAATTAAGATCCGTATCTTCCTAAAGATTTTGATTTATTCATTTTAGAGAAAAATTATTATTTAATTTTTACAAAAAAAATGATTTTATAAATTTTAGATTCGATGTTTTGCATGTATAAAAAAAACACAAAATCTTAGTTTTTTATATAAAAACTAATTTAATTAATTTTTATATTTATTTCAAAATAACTTTATTTAACCAATCAAAATAACTTTATTTAAAACTTATTTTATTACTATACATTTGACGACAACTATTTAAATTTTGATTCGACCGTTAGCTTCAGACTTACGATACAGAATAATTATATTTTATATTTTTATTTCATTTTTATAATTATCTTGTTTGGAATAAATTCTTAAGAATTTATTAAAATGATTATTTGACAAAATAATGTAGCGCGTGTAAATTTAGCTATTTGAATAAATTAAATATCTTATTTCAATATTTTATATTTTAAAATAATTTATAAGTGCAATGGGAAAACTAAATTATTTCGTTCCCAATCAAAATGTCTACATTGCAATTATGAATTATTTTTATCAAGAAATTTATGCGGGTGTAATAAAATATTTCCTTTTTTAAAAAATTTAAATATTTAACAATTACATTTTTACCAATCATAAATTTGACCAATCATATGTATATAATATATTATATATGGTTATAATATATTTAAATTATGTTGTTATTAGTAGATATATTGCTACTTATAACTCCCCCACCGTTAGTCTGAGGCTCCGACGAAGTTTCAATTACAATTACTTCTTTTTTTTTGCATATAAAATATTTTCTAAAATGAATTATAAGTAATACAATTAGTATAACACAAACATTTACTATTATATTAATGCCATAATCTTGATATTTTTTGTTTACAATTTCTTTTAACTGTTTTCTATTATTGTCTATATTTTTTATATGAACTTCTTCTAGTTTAACAAATTTTATTGTTTTATTTTCTTTAATTTGGGTTGTATAATAAGGTAAAATTACTTTATCTTTAATTTTTATATTATAATTTTCGTAAAATACATCATTTATCTCTACTTTACAATTTTCATATTTTATTAAATTATTTCCTGATATGCTCATGTTTAAATTATTACAATTGTGTAAAATTCTAGTTTTTTCTATGTTTTTTGTTACTATTATACCGGTAACTATTTCTTTTACTTCATTATTAAAAAATTCTTGTATTTTACAATGAGCTTTACATATGATTTATAAATATTATTTTTGTTATCTACTAATATTTTATAATTTTCCAATAATATAGTTTTATTTTCTTTATTTGGTATTGGTTCTATTAAGATTTCTGATAATGAATTTTCTATATACGTAGGTATTAAAAGAATAATTACAATTTGTTCAAAATGAAAAGCGACGACAATTTTAATATCTTTAAAAGATTCTAAATTGGGTATTAAAAATAATTCTTCTTCTGTAAGAATATTTTTTGAGAGAATACCGAGTCTACTAGTTAATATTATTTGCTCTACATCATCTATATGATTTTTTAATAAATCTATATCATAATTCATAGCATAAATACGTTGCATATATTCTATTTCGTCTTCTAGTTTTGATATCTTATTTTCAGTGTCATGGATATATTTATTGAGATATTCAGAAATGGTTTTTTGTTGAAAATTAATTTGTTTTGTAAGATTTTGAATAGATTCAGAGATTTCGTTATTAATACGAATTTGTTTATTATTTTCAGTTATTAAGTTTTTATTATTATTTACTAGTGTATCTAGTGTAGTTTTAATTTCTATTTCGCCATCATGGTCCATTGTGCCTGCTATAAATTTCAAACCTTTACCTAATATATCAACTAATCCTCTTGTTTTTCTAATGTGGGGTTTTAAGAGGCCTTTGCCCAAAAAGTAGGATAAGGTTTTGCGCTGGAGCAGACCTAGATTTTTTCCACAGTTTTCATCCAATTTGGGTGAAATTTTGAAGACAAGTAGTCTTTATAAAATTAATCTACACTAGGCAGCCCTTTTTTTCATTTTCGACCTAGGTTGTCTGGAAATTTAAAATGATTTGTCATTTCGATACAAAAAAAACGTTGCGACCTATATTTTTTCCACAATTTGCATCCAATTTGGGTGAAATTTTGAAGACAAGTAGTCTTTATAAAATTAATCTACACTAGGCAGCCGCAATTTTGATTTTTGACTCTAATTTTGATTTAACAGCAATTATATTTTCAAACTTTGATATGGAATAAAAACTAAACTAAAGAAAATAAATTCATAAAATGAAGTCATTTTTTAAATTTACTCTTTTCCCAACATTTTCTTAATTAAATTTTTCAAAACTAATAGAAAATAAGTTTGTAGGAGCCAAATTAAGGAAGTAACTTTTTCCAAAATTTTCTAAAAAAATACTAATTTGAAATTGTTATACAGAAAATAGTTCCACTAATTCCATAGGATCGTCGGTTGTAAATTGTTATATTCATTATTATTTTTTGTAACTATATCTCTCTCGTTGTTCTCTATATCCTTTCTTATTTTGGGTATACATACTTTTTTTTTGCATTTTCTTAAACAGGTTTTAGTTATATGCAAATATATTCATTTAAATTTTAAATTTCAATATTTTAGAATTTTTTCGTTTTCTATTCAGAATATTTATAATTTTTTAGGGGTTTAATAGTTTTTTTGTTGAATGTGCTAAAAGTCTGTCGAGTAAGTTTAAAAAAGGATAAATAAGAAAACTCAATAGCATATTTAAACGGGAATGTTATTTAAATTATAATAAATAACAATTTTTAATAAATAATAATATTTATTATAATAATCAAATGCATCAGTTCAGTATAAATTGAACTATGATTTTTTTCCCTAAAAATAAGAAAAATATAAAAAGTATACTTTTTGGTATTTTCTTATAGATAAATTTCATGCATATTTTTATTTCAATTTGAAAATTTAAGAATTATTTATCTTTCCCTATTTTTGGGAAAAAAGGATATTTTTGGGAAAAAAAGATAATCAAATTATGAATGATTTGTTTATTAAAATTATTATTAAAAGAGTATATAAATAAAATAAATTATTCATATGTATATATTATGTAGCAAACATAAAATTCATACAAAAATCAAATCCATACATTTTTCTTATAATAAATAAAAATTCGCTAAAATTCAAACTTCACATTTTTTTACAAAAAAATACAAAATTTTCTAAAATTCAAAATTATTTTTTTATTGTACATAATTCTCATTCTCACAAAAAAGGCACACGCTAATTTGAAAAAAAGTGAGAAATTTTAAATACACAATTTGAGAAAAGGGTTATACCAAATATTATATTTTATATGCAATAACTAAAATTGTGTGTGTGCGCTTTGTAAATTGTTATACACACCATGTATAGTATAACAAAACGAAGTATACCAGATATAATTTTACTTTTTGGGCAAAGGCCTCTTAATGTATGTATTTTTCTTTCTAAAAGATTAAAATTATGAATGATTGTAGAGTACATAGGTTGTAAGAGATGGGCTTTCGTTTCTATTCTTCTAATATTATTATATATTAATTCTTTAGTATATTCATATTCAGTAATATTTATTAGATGCATAATTTTTGTAAATTTTTCAATTATCTTCTTATTTCCTAAATTAACAGTGATATAGCCATGATTATTGTCCACGTTTTGTACTTCCATCATTTGGGATAGACAAAAGGGGAGGATTGTTAGAACAATGAGGAATATTATTCGCGACATCTGTACCTGGAATAGAAAAACTTCTTTTAGTTTTCTGTTTTTGTGGTTTTGCCTTAATGGTTGGAAAATTATTGTTTTGAAATTTTTTCTTCTTCTTTATATGTGTTTTGTAATATTTTAATCCGTTTGATTTATCTACTATATGGCTTTCGTCGATTTTTTCTGCTTCTATCATTCTAAATTTTGCGTGATTTTTACCACCTCTAGTATCTACTATAAAAGTTGGACCTGATTCAATTTCTATATCTTGTTTATCGCGATTTAAATTATTAATTACTTTTTCTTTAATTTTTATTATTCTTTCTCTAATTTCATTATATTGGACATTACTTATTTTACCGTTATTGAAATCGATTGGTTTTTGATTAGTTGTGGAATGGATCGTATTGTTATAGAACGATATAATTTTTAGTATTTTTTCTTCGACCGTATCTGTATTTCTATTATCGTCGTGTCTTAATAATCTTAAATGTTCATTAATTGTGTTATGTAATCTTTCTATGTCAGAATTAGAAGTGTGATTACTACTAGAAGTAAAATGTATTTCAATATTTTCATTTTTCATAAAATGCAAGAACGGTATTGCTTTAAATCCTAATTCATTGTCAAGTACAAGTTTTGTTGTTTTTCCTACGACCGATATATATTGAAGAATTACTCTTTTAAATTCTGTCCAAGTTCTCGCGTTTATTTTTATAGCTTGAGCATATTTACTAAATTTATCTATGAAAGTAACAAACATGTTTTTATTTAAAGTATAAAATACATCAGCATGTATTATATGATTACGACAATCTGGAGTTTCAGTTATCTGAAATTTATGTTTAATTGGTTTTCTTTAATATTTTTCTAAATTGCATATATCGCAATTATTAATAAATTGGGAAATCCGATTATGTATCTTCGGATGAAAATATTTTAATTGAAGTTCTTTGCATACTTCTGTTATACCACGATGATTATTATGAAGATGCTCATCTCCTATTATTTTCGATAATATTTCTTCATCTTTAATATCTTCATGAAGTTTATTACATTTTATTATTTTCAATTGACCGTTGTTTGAAAAGTGTTTAAAGTATATTTTTTCTAATGTTTCGCAAAATTCTAAGTCTTCTACATAAATTGCATTTAAGGCTTTGGTATTAAAATGAGATTTAAGTAAAGTAATTGCTGTGTCTTTATTTAGCAGCTTTAAATATATAATCTTTCTATTTTTATCAAAGATTTTTAAAGTTTTTATTTTTAACGAACCAGATCGTATTTTTGAAATAATTATTTGGTTTTTAAATAAATTCAAAGGAGATTTACTAATCAGAAATTTATTTTTATCAACTTGTTCAGTAGTATTTATTTCAATGCGAGATAATGCATCTGCATTACCATTATTTATACCTTTTTTATATTTAATTTCATAGTCGAATTCAGATAATTTTAGTCTCCATCGAACAAGTTTTGAATTGGGCTCTTTAATAGAAAATAGCCATTGCAACGGTTTGTGGTCAGTTTCTATAATAAATTTACGTCCGAACACATAAGGGCGGAAATATTTAGTGGCCCATACAACTGCCAGCAATTCCTTTTATATGGTGCTGTAATGTTGTTCGTGATCGTTTAACGTACGACTAGAATAGCATATAGGGTGTCCCTCCTGTGCAAGTATTGCTCCAATAGCAAAATTGCTTGCATCAGTCGTTATGGTGAACATTTTGCTAAAGTCAGGGTATTTCAAAATAGGTTCACTTATAAGGAGTCTTTTCAACATTTCGAAACTATTTATATATTCAGGATCATTAATATTTATCTTTTGATCCTTTTTCAAATACTTAGTTATTGGTTTTGCAATTTTAGAATAATCTTGAATAAATTTTCTGTAATATCCGGACAAACCTAGAAATTGTTTGATTTGTTTTTGAGTTTTTGGTAATGGAACTTTTTTAAGCATTCTATTTTTTTTGGGTTGGGTCTTATACCATCCAAGGTTACAATATGCCCTAAAAATTCCGTTTCTTTCTTAAGAAATTCGGATTTATCTAATTGTACCATCAACTTAACTTCTTCAAGACGTTTAAATATTTTTGTTAGAGAGTCTATATGTTCTTCTAGGCTAGAAGAGAAAATAATTATGTCGTCAAGACAAGATAGACGAGACATATTTTACCAATATACTCTTTCAAAACGTAATTCATAAGGCGTTGGAATGTCGCAGGGGCTGTTTTCAAACCGAATGGCATACGGAGAAACTCATAATGCCCGTTATCGAAACTAAACGCGGTTTTATGAATATCTTGCTCATCGATTTCAATCTGATGAAATCCCTTCGCAAGATCTAACGTTGTAAAGTATTGGCATCTATCCAATTTGCCTAATATATCGTCTATATTCGGTATTGGATATTTGTCATCAATGGTAATTTCGTTCAATTTTCGATGACAAGTCTCCATTTGGTCTTATCACTGGCGTCAGCCTTCTTTGGGACAATCCAGATCGGTGCTGAATATGGAGAGTTGCTATGTCGAATAATACCATTTCTAAGCATTTCTTCTATCTGTTGTTCAATTTCTTGTTTATGTATGTAAGGATATCTATAAGATTTTACGAATATAGGTACATCATTTGTTGTTCTAATTTTATGTTTAATTGCATTAGTGAAACTTAAATTTGAATTTTCTTTGTAAAATATTTTTTTATATTTATTAACAAGATTTAAAATTTTTTTCTTTTCTTCCGGAAAAAGATGGTCTACACGTATTTGTTCGTTAATCATCTTATTTTCAGACGATTCTATAATATTAAAATTTTGTTCATACACGATTTCAGTTTGAAATGGACTGAATTTAATTAATTGATTCACGTTATTAACTTTATGTAATTTAGCTTTAACTGTATAATTTTCGACATTATAAATTCCTTCATATAGGCTGACTTGACCATCTAAAGACATCTTTTCTTTGAGGTAAGCTAAGCCTTCTTTTTGTAAAACCGGAATAGTGGTTTCAAAGTCACCTCTATTTTTTAATTGAATATTAAAATTTTGCGTTTCGTTAAAAAAATATAATTTTAAAATTTTATCTACAGTTTTTAGAGTCTGAGTCTCATAATCAAGTTTTGCTTTAAGGGGTATCAAAATATTGTTACCGATCAACCCATCGTAATGTTTATGAAACGGAAATACATACATTTCAATCTTTTTCGAAGAATCTCCTAACTCTTAGAATAAAGGAATAATTACTTTTTCTTTTATTTGGACTTCTTGCTTCTTGATTTATTGTTCTTAAGAAAGTTTTATCGTTTGATAATGTTCGCGATTCAGCACTGTATAATCCGGGATTTATTATGGAGTGTGTTGCTCCTTAATCTACTATAAATTTTAATTGTTTTGTTTTACTTTTTATAATAATATAAGGTAATTTATTTTCAGGATTTCCGAGAGTGAAATTTGCAAAATTTGTTTCTACTATTTCATTGGTATTTATATCCATAGGCTCTGGGGGTGCAAGTTGGTTTTGGTTATTCTGTGAGTTAAAGGGAGTTGTTCTAAAAGGATTTGAAGGAAATTGTTGGGTTCTTGGCTTGGTTATAATTATTTGGATAATTATTTGAATATCTTTGATTTTGGGATGGGCTTTGAGAATAATTAGTCTGGTTATTATATTGTCCTGTATAATTATTTTGGTATCTTTGATTTGAAAAATAGCGTTGATTATTATTAGTTCGAAAATTATTATTTTGACTGTTATTAAAATTTCTAGGAGGATTATCATTTCTGTAGTTGTAACAATTTTTGTTAACATTTAGATTTTTATTGTTATAATTAATCTGATTTTTATTTCCAAAATTGTTTTTATTATTATTTTTAAAATTAGAATTTGGATTTTTCGTGTAGTGTGAATTTGGTAGATTATTATAAGCATAACCAGCTTCATAAAGGATATCCATAGCAGCTTCTAAACTGTCAGGATTTCTGCAGTATAATATTGATTTAATTGGTTCATGCATTTTATTTTTAAAAATTACTAAAGCCGAATTTTTATTATTTTCAATCGTTTGTTCAGTAATTTGCAAATCGCTACTTAATGTAAGTCTCGTTTTTACATTAAGTCTTCTTAAATACGTCTTTAATTCATTATAAAATTCTACACAATTTGTTTTGAATGAAGTTCCCCGTAATTGGTCGAATAATTCTTCCAAAGAAGACCTATCTCCGAAATTATTAATTAATATTTCTTTTATATCTAGCCAAGTAGTGACATGATTATTTATTTCTATAGTTTCTCTTGCTCTACCTTTTAATATTGATTTTATTGTATCAGAAAATATACTTTGTCCTAATGCATCATATCTTGAAAGAATTTGGTGAATTTTATCTATAAGGTCCACAAAATTTTGTAGATCTCTAAAATCACCAGAAAATTCGGGTATTTTTTGCAAATATTTTAACGGATCAATATTTAAGGTTAATGGTTCCATTTTTTGTTGAACGATACTAAAATTGTCTTTTTGAATAATAGGTACTAATTTATTTGATAAATTATTATCAATATTATTTGAATCCGCAGAATTTGAATTTGAAATATTATTATTGTCAATAGAAAAATCACTATCAGAAATTTTATTACAATTTAAATTTACGGTATTTATTAAATTTGTTATATTTTCTAATTCGTCCTCTATATTATTATTCAAAATACTCATACCTTATTTTAATCTTCTACTTATGTTGTTTTACTGCTTTCTTGAAGTTTTCTTTCTTAAAAATCTGCTTTCTGTAACTCTGCTTTCTATAATTCTGCTGTTTTTAATTCTGCTTTCTATTTTCAGGAACTTTTCACAATTTTATTATTAATTTATTTTTATATATTTAAGTTTATTTTTGTTTCAGAATTATTTTAAGAAATATTGTTTTTTTACTGCGACTTCCCGAATATTTATTATTTTAAGTTTTTATTTCACAATTAATTGTTTTATTGTAAATTATTTATTTATTATAAATTTAAGTTATTTGGTTGCTTTATTTTATAAGTTCACTATGAATTTTCTTTTTATAGTTTAATTTCAGAATAATTTTAATAATATCACTTCTACTGGTATTATTTTTGTTATATTTATCAGTTTTAATTTTTTTTTACATCACTTCTATTGATATATATATATAAATTTATTGATTTAATTTTGTTTAATAAATTTTAAATAAATCTTTACTTTTCATCATATCACTTCTTTTGACATTAAAAAAAATTTTTGATCATTTTATAATATATCACTTCTTTTGATATATATTTATATATATATATATTTTTACACTTTCAATGATATAGTAATATATATATATTTTTGTTTTTATATAGATACGCTATTAAATGTTAAAACATAAGTATTGCAGAGTAATTGCGTTTTATACTTAGCGTATCCTACCGGCTGCGCCAATTTTAGATTCGATGTTTTGCATGTATAAAAAAAACACAAAATCTTAGTTTTTTATATAAAAACTAATTTAATTAATTTTTATATTTATTTCAAAATAACTTTATTTAAAACTTATTTTATTACTATACATTTGACCACAACGATTTAAATTTTGATTCGACCGTTAGCTTCAGACTTACGATACAGAATAATTATATTTTATATTTTTATTTCATTTTTATCATTATCTTGTTTGGAATAAATTCTTAAGAATTTATTAAAATGATTATTTGACAAAATAATGTAGCGCGTGTAAATTTAGCTATTTGAATAAATTAAATATCTTATTTCAATATTTTATATTTTAAAATAATTTATAAGTGCAATGGGAAAACTAAATTATTTCGTTCCCAATCAAAATGTCCACATTGCAATTATGAATTATTTTTATCAAGAAATTTATGCGGGTGTAATAAAATATTTCCTTTTTTAAAAAATTTAAATATTTAACAATTACATTTTTACCAATCATAAATTTGACCAATCATATGTATATAATATATTATATATGGTTATAATATATTTATATTATGTTGTTATTAGTAGATATATTGCTACTTATAACTTTTATACTTTGTTATATATATTTTTATTGTATATATATATATTTTTAAAATATTAGCAACCCGTGTTTTTATATATTTTTCGATTTGTATATTAGAAAAAAAAATGACTATTTTATAAGAATTTAAAAAAAAATTTCCTTTTTTACTTTTCCGCTACCAGCTTCTTCTTCTGCTATTTTTTGTTAACATTTTTCTGCTTCTTCTACTGCAACTTTTATTTTTGTTTGTTTTTGTATTTATAGTTCCCTGTCGTTCCCCGGAAGTAATTATTATTGTTATTATTTCTAAAATTGTTTCCATGATTTCACCTGTTATTACTTGGTTGTTGCGCATGTCCGCCATTTTCATTTAATTTTTTCATCATAGTGGTTAATAGATTCATCATTTGATCCCCTTGATTATTGCTACTATTTTTATCCGAACTCCCTATATTTCCTAAGTTCCTTGTTTCATTCAAATACTGTCGAGCCGCTCCTATGGACACTCTTAAGGTTTCGGGGTTTTTGAAAATTAAATATTGCTTTAATTCTGATGAACGCAGTCCTCCTAAAAATATTCTTTTTGCGGTTATCTCCATTTCATTGATTAAAGCTCGTCCCTCGTTTTGATACCTTTCGTTTACTCTGTTTCTATATGCTGTTATGAATTATCTACATTGCAATTATGAATTATTTTTATCAAGAAATTTATGCGGGTGTAATAAAATATTTCCTTTTTTAAAAAATTTAAATATTTTAACAATTACATTTTTACCAATCATAAATTTGACCAATCATATGTATATAATATATTATATATGGTTATAATATATTTAAATTATGTTGTTATTAGTAGATATATTGCTACTTATAACTTTTATACTTTGTTATATATATTTTTATTGTATATATATATATTTTTAAAATATTAGCAACCCGTGTTTTTATATATTTTTCGATTTGTATATTAGAAAAAAAAATGACTTACTATTTTATAAAAATTTAAAACAAAATTTCCTTTTTTACTTTTTCCGCTACCAGTTTCTTCTTCTGCTATTTTTTGTTAACATTTTTCTGCTTCTTCTACTGCAACTTTTAACTGTTTCTTCTGATTTTTCTGCTATCACTGTTGTTCAATTTTATTAAAATTCTGCTACAATTTTTTTTTTTAAACAAAAAAAAATTTTACTTATAATTTGTTATATTGTTAACTTTATTTTAATATCAACTATTATTTTTTTGTAGTTTATTAATTTTGATTAATGTCCATTTTTATTTTATGATAGTTTTTTTTTTATTTTAATTTTAACATCCCGTTTTACCTTTACACAAAATTCTTTTGGATAGGAAATGTAATTCCTATCCTGTCCGCAGCGCCATTTGTTGTAAAATAAATTACAATCATAAATAATGTTTTCTTTTAATTGTTTTTTCTTTCCTTTAACTACTGTTCAATTTTCACTTTAACTTTTTCTTTCTATTAAAATAAAATACATTTTTTGTTTCTAAATTTGCTCCTTACTATTTAGGGAAAAATAGAAAAAGTTTTAGAACATTGAGGTCAGGAGTAAAGTATAACAGAATTGGCCCGATACGGAAACCAAGGAAAGCTAGGAGAAATAAAGTAATAATTACTAAAACAGAAAGAAAAAGTTTTAATATACAAACAAGTGACAAAATGAATCCAATAAACGACCCCCATTATTTTAATTTCCAAAAAGCAAATAATACAAATAGAACAATAAATAAACCGGGACCATCAGGATTAAACTCGACCCCTATTCCACCACCACCACCAATTGCAGTAGATTTTGGAAAACCAATCAGCTTCTCCAACAAAATATTTAAAATCAATTTTAATTTAATTGGCTGATTGATTTTACGCGTTGTCAGCACAGAGAAATTATTATTTATTGAATTAAATTATTTCTCTGTGCACGAGCAACGCGTAATTTGAAACTTTTGTTTTTCAAATAATTAATTTTAATAATTTATTTAATTTGAAATTGATTGGAATTTTATAATTTCCGTTGTGAATTGAAGCACAGGGTGCCTCAATTCACAACACCTTCCCTCTTAGAAAAAATATAAGGGTCGAAGAAATTTTTCTTCGACTCTTATATTTTAAAATTATATTTATATATATATTATAATTATATTTATATATGTATACTAGATTTTCTTTTGTACATTTTTCCGTTCTTTAATTTTAATTGATACTTTCTTTTATAAATTTCTTTTATAAATAATATATTTCTTTTAATTTTATTTATATATATTTATAATTTTATTTTATATATTTTTATATTCTTGTAATTATATTTTTTTTTTTTTTTTATATATATCCTTTTTTTTTTTAATACAATTAAAATCTTATTGATTTTTTTTTTTTATTAACAAATTCTATAGAAAAAAAATCCTTTAATTTTTAATAAAGTTTTATATAATATTTTATATTAAAAAAAATAATCCTTTTGTTTTACTTAATATTAAAAACTTTAAAAAAAATCCTTTTGGTTTTATAAAAATAAAGTTTTAAATTATATTATTTTTATATATATATATAAATTTATTTTATTTTTAGTAAAATTAATGTTTTTTTTGTTTTAATATAGACAAATAAAATGCATATATATATTAAAAATTAAGAAAAGGAATAGGAATTTAAGGAATAAGGATAAGATTTTGTTTGTATATTATCCCTAATGTTTTTTTTAGCGTTCACGCTCCTCTTCCTATTTTATTCAAACAAAATTTCAAATATTTTTTTTTTTTTATTAATATTAAAATTTAATATTTTAATATATTTTTTTTTATTAATATACTTTATTGTTACGCTTCCACCTATGTTTTTTATATCTATGATTTAATTTTAGTATTTTATTATTTAATTTTCTTAATGATAAAATAATAACATTAAGAATAGGGGTCAATTTTGGTTTAAAATTTTTATTTTTAATACCCGTAGTATTAACATTTATTTTAAATACAATGATAAAAGTATTATTATTTTTAATTAAATAATTATTTTGATTTATTATTATTTTCCGTGCAGTTATTTTGAATTCTTCTATATTTTTTATTTCCTTATTTTTGTCTGCTGTTTTAAAAATTATTTCCATTTTTTCTTCTTTTTCAATATTAACATAACATTAGTACTATTTAAACAAAATTCTTTATTAAAAAATTCCATTTCTTTATTTATATTTTCATTAATATTTTCATTAATATTATTATCTCCAACAATTTCGTCTTCTATCAATATACCAGTACAAACTTTTGTACTTAAATCATTTTCTTCTACTACAACTTCAATAACTTCTACTACTTCTACTACATTTTTATTAAAACATTTTACTTCTATATATTCTTCAAAATAAAATTCTTCCACAATTACTCCTACATTGTTTTCTATAATAATATTCGCCTTTTCTTCCTTATTTAATTTAACAATTCCTGTGTCTAATAATAATCTTCTTCTAAATTCATAATTATTTGTTCTGTTTTAAAATCATCTGTACAATTTTTAGTTGCTTTCCAGATTTCAGACTCTTTGTCTAAAAGATTTTTTGCCTTAGAAAATAAATAATTTTTATAGTTTACATATGCACGTTATTAAAAATCCCTTTAATCATTTGTATTTTATCTCCTGTTATTTCTTTGTAATTTTTTTTCGATTTATTTTCTTCATCTGTAGGGGTCATCGCAATCTTCCCCAAAATACCATCATTTGGTAACTTAATTTTCTTATTCTCGATTTCTGTTTCGTGTTTTACTTTTCCTTCACAAGAGCCTATATTCAACTTAACATAATTTATTTCCATTTCATTTTCATTATTTTTATTAATTTCATTATTTTCTTCTTTATCTTTTATTACATTATTAAATAATTCAGGGTCTATCCAATAATATTTTTCTAAATTAATTATTGGCTCTTGTAAGGTTACTTTGCCCTCCGAAAGGAATGAGCTGGGCTCTTTTAGTTCACTCCGTCCTCGTTTCCCGAAACCATTGTCATTTTGGATTCGTAGGATTTACGAGCTTCACACTCTGAAATTGTATGTCCTTTCCTTGCGCACCATTCGCAATTAGTTTCTAAACTTTCTTCGTTATTTAATGCGAGTATCCTTTGATTTGCAAAATTATTATTTCCCGAACGTAGTTTAAAACAATGAGTGTATTCATGTCCATTCATTCCACAGTTTGTGCATCGTAGAACTGAAGAATTGGTATTTTGTGGTGCTTCCCAAGTACATTCTCTACTAATATGTCCCGGTTTACCACACTTGAAACATTTAATTGTCGTATTTGCAGTAGTTCCTTTAAATGGCACCTTGTTGTTACCATTATTATTATTACTATTATTATTCCGATTGTTATTATTATTATTGCAATTATTATTATAATTATTATTATAATTACTTGTATTATTTTTATTGTTGTTTGAAAAATTATTTCCACTAACCATGTTGTAATTTCTGTTAGGGGTCTTATTGTTGTTATTGAAATTATTGTTGCTACTATTGTTTGAGAATTGTTTATTGTTATTATTATAATTATTATTATTATTTGTAAATTGCGAATTATTGTTGTTGTTGTTTTTGTATTTATAGTTCCCTGTCGTTCCCCGGAAGTAATTATTATTGTTATTATTTCTAAAATTGTTTCCATGATTTAACCTGTTATTACTTGGTTGTTGCGCATGTCCGCCATTTTCATTTAATTTTTTCATCATAGTGGTTAATAGATTCATCATTTGATCCCCTTGATTATTGCTACTATTTTTATCCGAACTCCCTATATTTCCTAAGTTCCTTGTTTCATTCAAATACTGTCGAGCCGCTCCTATGGACACTCTTAAGGTTTCGGGGTTTTTGAAAATTAAATATTGCTTTAATTCTGATGAACGCAGTCCTCCTAAAAATATTCTTTTTGCGGTTATCTCCATTTCATTGATTAAAGCTCGTCCCTCGTTTTGATACCTTTCGTTTACTCTGTTTCTATATGCTGCCAATTTTTCTGCTATTCTTTCTCCAAATAGTTCCACTGATTCGCTTTCATACTGGTACATTCCCATCATTTCAGATACTAATGTAGCCATATCTTTACTATCTATGAAACGATTACGTAAAATATCTTTATATTGGTTAAAGTTTTCAACGTTGGCATATCTGAAAAGTGCGTTGGCTGCACCAGTAAGTTTACTTGTAATCAAGATTCTCAATAATATACCCTTTTGTTCGTCTCTGGTCAATTCGTATGCTTGATGAGCTAATTCGAGAGAATTGTTCAACTTATTCTCAATGTCCAACCCTACACCCGAAAATGTTGGAACTTGTACTAAAAAAGTTTTGATTATTTTTTCCACTGGTAACAATGTTGGTTCCAAATGATATGAGTTGTCGTTTGTAAAATTCTCCGCAACGTACTCCTCTCGATGTTGTAGTGCAATTGGTGGTGGTGGTGGAATAGGGGTCGAGTTTAATCCTGATGGTCCCGGTTTATTTATTGTTCTATTTGTATTATTTGCTTTTTGGAAATTAAAATAATGGGGGTCGTTCATTGGATTCATTTTGTCACTTCTTTTTATATTCAAACTTTTTCTTTCTGTTTTAGTAATTATTACTTTATTTCTCCTAGCTTTCCTTGGTTTCCGTATTGGGCCAATTCTGTTATACTTTACTCCTGACCTCAATGTTCTAAAACTTTTTCTATTTTCTGATATTCGTTCTCCTTGCACTTGATGTAAAAAATCAACAAAATTATTTCTATCCAAAACTTCTAAATTTGGTTCCGCTTCTATATTTTCTACGTTTGTTTTAGTCTGTTCGTCCGAATTTTCAAATTCCGGACTTGAATTTAAAAATGAAAATGTTGATATTCTCTTTGAAAATTTTAATATCGATTGCGCCAACGTTGGGGGTTTTGAATTTTGCGACATTAGTTTATAAAAAAAATTCAACAACAACAATAATTTATATATGATTTTTTTTTTATATTACGATTTACGGGTCATTTTTTTTTTTATTAAATTTCAGTATTACTTATTTTTAGGGGTCATTTTTATAAAATATTTTTTTTATATTACGATTTAGGGGTCATTTTTTTTTTTATTAAATTTTAGTATTATTTTTTTTTAGGGGTCATTATTTATTATATACCTATTTTATTTTATTTTTTTAAATTTTATTGAAGAGAGAGAAAATGAAATTAGGTCAACTATTAAGAAAATATCATTTTTTATATGTATTTTTAAACATATATTATTTTAGGGGTTTCTTTTGTATTAACTTTGTATATAAAAATTTTGATTCACTAGGAATTTTAGATTTTTTTTTTAAAAGAGGATTTTTTATATATATATATTTTTATAATTTCATTAAGGATTTTTGATATATATATTGAAAAGGATTTTATATATTTATTATTTTATATACTTTTTTATAATTGTTTTTATATATTTTTAAATTTGTATATTAGAAAAAAAAATGACTTACTATTTTATAAAAATTTAAAAAAAAATTTCCTTTTTTACTTTTTCCACTACCAGCTTCTTCTTCTGCTATTTTTTGTTAACATTTTTCTGCTTCTTCTACTGCAACTTTTAACTGTTTCTTCTGATTTTTCTGCTATCACTGTTGTTCAATTTTATTAAAATTCTGCTACCATTTTTTTTTTAAACAAAAAAAAATTTACTTATAATTTGTTATATTGGTAACTTTATTTTAATATTAACTATTATTTTTTTGTAGTTTATTAATTTTTATTAATGTCCATTTTTATTTTATGATAGTTTTTTTTTATTTTAATTTTAACATCGCGTTTTACCTTTACACAAAATTCTTTTGGATAGGAAATGTAATTCCTATCCTGTCCGCAGCGCCATTTGTTGTAAAATAAATTACAATCATAATATTTTCTTTTAATTGTTTTTTCTTTCCTTTAACTACTGTTCAATTTTCACTTTAACTTTTTCTTTCTATTAAAATAAAATACCTTTTTTGTTTCTAAATGTGCTCCTTACTATTTATTAATAATTCAATTAATTCAATCTTTTAAATTTAATTCACTTATTACAATATTTTATTTAATTATATTTTATTTATATTTATATATTTTATTTATATATTTTAAAATTATATTTTATAATTATTTTAACTGATTTAATTTTATTTTATTTAAAATATAACTTTCCTTTCTTGACTGTTTTAATTTTATTTTATTTTAAAAATATAACTTTAGTTTTTTTCTGATTTAATTTTATTTAATTTAAAATATAACTTTTCTTTCTTGACTGTTTTTATTTTATTTAATTTTAAAAATATAACTTTCCACGATCGATTAATCTTTTTTCAAATTTGTTTTCTATTTTATTTTGTTGGAGAGCTTTTTTGGCTTTCCAAAATCTTTCCAATAAGATTTTGGAAAACCAATCAGCTTCTCCAACAAAATATTTAAAATCAATTTTAATTTAATTGGCTGCTTGATTTTACGCGTTGTCAGCACAGAGAAATTATTATTTATTGAATTAAATTATTTCTCTGTGCACGAGCAACGCGTAATTTGAAACTTTTGTTTTTCAAATAATTAATTTTAATAATTTATTTAATTTGAAATTGATTGTAATTTTATAATTTCCGTTGTGAATTGAAGCACAGGGTGTTCACAACAATTCACAACACGTATAATCGAATATCATATTCGAAAATATTTTCGGTTCGAACCGAATTACATAGTAGCCTTAGCCATCGATGTTTTTTTTATGTTCCGAAAATACAAAACGATTATAAAATCTATGAAATCTCTATTAGATATGAAATCTATTTTATTTGTTTTAATATAGATATTTCTGTATTTTTATTAAGCAATTATTATATTTTTATTATATTATTCTCATTTTATTTTATAACACATAGTTATAAATTAGTTTTCTATATATGACCACAAACTAATAAACTGTATACAGACGATTATATTAGAATACTATTTTTGTCTACAATTTTCTGGCTCTATAAAGAGAAAAATGATATATTCTGGAAAAATGTAGAATGAAAAGTAGAGAAATTCGTCGCTCTCTTTACTTTTTGTTCTACATTTTCTACATTTTTCCAGAATATATCATTTTTCTCTTTATGGAGCCAGAAAATTGTAGACAAAAATGATATTCTAATATAATCGTCTGTATACAGTTTATTAGTTTGTGATATGACTCAATTAAAGTTTTGAAATTACGATATAGAAAGATAAGATTATACCATGATCTAAAAATTAAAGGTCTGCTAGGTAGAGTTTGACAGCTGCCATTTTTTCTTATAGTGACGTCATTGTGAAGAATTATTTTGAAGAAGTTGTTTATATATATTTTAGTTCGGTGTGTTTTTATTTAATATTATGTGTTTTGAGAACTATGTGATTAAAAAATATTAAAATATATACATTATTTAAAATAACTATTAATTAATAAGTGGAAAATTGAGAACAGGATTGAAAAAATAATATATTTTTATAAAATAAAATTGTGTTGTTATTGAATTATAACTTTTAAAAATGAGATATTGTGTTGTGAGCTGGAAAGAAACAAAGAATTTTAAAAATATAAAATTCTTCAGCTTTCCAAAAGATAAAAATGAAATAAAAATATGAATGAAAGCACCACATCTTATAAAATTAATTAGAAACCATTTCCTTGAATCTTGATACAAGATTTATCTGATAAAATAATGTTATTAATGCAGGTCTAATAAGAGAATTACTTAAAACCACTGGTTCTTCTGTCTTAAGAATTTACTCATATAAATGTTAAGAATGATGGTCGCCAAAAAGTGAAATAGCTACTAAACTATTTTCTCATACAACTTGGTAAATTAATTTATATTTTACAAATATTAGATATGTGTTGTATATTTTTTCCTCGTTTAATTTCCTTCAATATTTTCATTTCAGGAAGCAATTAAATTCTACTACATACTTACTGCTAGAAGTTGCAACGTGGAAGAAGATGAAACTAAAGTTTTGAGACTGAAGTATGAAATTTTTGATTGTGATTACACAAAATGCATATAGTGATATAGTGATATTAATTACCAATATAATATAGATAAAGAAGCTAATTTAAATTTATACGACGATGAAAATGAAATTCCCGAAATATTGATGAGCTTGAAGAAACTACTTATGATGAATAAGATGTAGCCAGCTAAATATTAGAATATTAATAATACAATATATGTTATTTAGCTGGCTACATCATAAAAAAGCTAGTATGTGAAAATGATGGACAAATAACATCCCGTGAAAGTAGTAGAAATTCGTGAAGGTGGGTGTACGAAATGTCAGAAGGAGGATTTGTTAAGCGATCACATGAATTTATGGATAAATTAGAAAAATTAGAACACATATTTATTAGATTAAATAAATAAACATAAATGTTAAATTACTTTTTTATACCTAGATTTATATTAGATTAAGAAAGTTAAATTTAAGAATAGAAAAAAACAAAGAAAAAAATTAAAAAAACCATTACATAAAAATTAAATAACAAAAATGAAAAAGGAAATTAAGGCCAAACAAATAAAGTCCAATAAATAAAGTATTACGATAATAATTTTTGAAATAAAAATATAGTTTTTTTTAGAAAAAGATATAATAATTATCTGCTTTTAAAATAATTTGTAAAAAATAATAATGAGAAATAATATAAAATATTTCACTAATAAAAATAATGTTTATATTTTCCACAATTACTAATTTATTAGGTTATTTTATTTTATTATTTAGGTTATTTTATTTTATTATAATTATCGCAGTATATAAATAAATTAATTGAAACTTTAGATAATATAATGATGCGCTTTCCTACAATTTTTTTTAACTACTTTTGTTTTGAATACATTCAAACTTGACTGCAAAACAAAAACATTATGTAATGCAATGCATTTTCAGGATTCGGATGTTCGGAATTGTTTCTTTTCCTTATTCCGAAGGTGAGTGACCGAGAAAAAACATACGTAAACTAAACGGGAGGTGGATAATAAAAAAATCAATTTCCTTAAAATTATGAATTACTTTCAAATTTCTTAAAGAATTATTATAATATATCATTGGAATATTTTATAAAAATTCTTTAATAAAAACTATAAAATTTACTTAAGAATTTTGTTAAAAAATTCTTTAAAAATTCTTAAAGAATTCTGTCACAATGTTAGAAGAATTTCTTAAATTCAGAATATCATTAAAAATTCTTAAAGAATTTTTTAAGAATTCTTAAAGAATTTCAGCCAGAAAAATCAAACAAAATCAGAGACGCTTAACCCTGGAGTTACAATGTACACTTTCATTTTGCGCTCAAGCAGCTAGTGTCAAAATAAAGTTGAAATGTATAGGCCGGCGCAGAATTGGGGCTTTAATCGATAGCGTTCACTTTAACTATTATTAACGCTAGCGGAAAAAGCCAGACTTCGCACAATTCTAGCGTAGATTTTTTTTATATTTGTCAAATTTTCATAATTTTTATGTGATTTTCCAGCAAGTTTTTGCCTCCCATTGTTAAATTTTGTTTTTTGCCAAGTTTTTGCCTTCCAAAAAATTGATTTTTCACCAATTTTTTGCCTCCCAATATTAAAATAGTCTAGCGCTGGCGTTCCATTTTCAACTTGTTGAAAGCCAGCGCTGGCGTTTTATTCCCCTACATAGCGTTATTGCTGGTATTATGTTCGCTTACATTGATTTCCATATAGCGGTATTTACATGGTTCAGTTATCGTTCAAGTTCTACATTCAAGTTGTCACGATTTAATACGATCCCCATTTCCCCTTTTTTATTTCTACTTGAATTCCAATTTTAAAAAATAGGAATGAGTTCTATTTTTTTCAAACTTGAACGGCACTACAGATAAAAATAACGCACACTACAATAAAATTTGTTTTTTTCCAAAATTTGACTTTGTAGCTAGCCAATAAAAATTATTGTCTCCAATGATAATAATTTTTTTTATTATGTAAATATAAAAATTCAATCAAGTTATACTTGAATGCGAACCAAAGTTAATTTCGGCAGAAACTTGAAAGGAAAAATTGAATCATGTAAATACCGCTTATGATGAAACTTTTTAATTTAACACTATGACACTTAAAGCCCCAATTGTGCGCTGGCCTTATGAAATTGTATGAAGGTATTTACAATGAACGCACTCTTTTCGCTCGCATTTCGCAACTATGAAAAAAGTTGGTTAACTTTTAACTTTTTCGCTGAAACTACGCGTTGATGTGTCAAAATAATAGAATTGTGGGAAAATATTTATTTTGAATTTTGCGAGCCATCATTATTTATTTGTTGATAATTATTAGTTATAAAAAAAATTACGATGTTTATTGAAAAATCAATAAAAATACAATGAACTAATATAGAACCAAAAAATATTTCTACTTGTGACTACTATGTTTGTAGACTGCGTAAGACAGCGAATAGAGGGCGAAATGAAAGCGAAAAGAGAGCGACATTGTAACTCCAGGGTAAGTTATTTCTAGAACAAAGGAATTTAAATTCAAACTTTGTTTCGTTTCTAGAACGAATGAAGATTGAATAAAGAAAAATTATAAAAAGTTTAAATAAAATTAAAGCAACGAATTAGAAATATATGGAAGAAGCATAAATGTTCCCTCTCTTTTTAACACATAAAAATATTAATTTATTGAAAAAATTGTTTAAGAAGCCACGATTTCGATAGTTCCCTTTCTTTTCACCACCGAACTGTCAAGTTAATAATATAAAAAAACTTATAACAACTGCTTTTAGATTTGCAGGGCTGGCTTATTTTTTTAATTTTAGGAGTCTCAATATAAATTAAATATATTAACTAGCTAAACAAAATTACTCTATTTTACTTTCCATTTGTATAATTATCGTTGCGCGACCTAAAATATTCCTTAGGATGACCTTTACATGTGTTTAAAAAAAAATTAATTTTATCTCCTTAAAATTTGCTGCCCGAATTAAGAAAACCTAGTCCGGCTCTTATTTGCGATTTATTAATTTTGACAGTTCGGTGGTGAAAAGAAAGAGACTACTATATCCAGGCTGGCTTTAATTTTTATTACTTATGCTCCTTCCATATATTTCAAATTCGTTGAATTAAAGTGAAAAAATAATTTATAGTTAAAATAATAAAAGGGAAAAAATACTTTTGCTATAAGTATTATATTGCTATAAAGGATTTCTAACTTATATCAATATTTAAAGATATATTTTTGGCGTATAGCGTCTGTCAAAATCGTTTCATGCACATACATTTTGTATGAGAGCTCCCGAAATACGCGGCGTACGAACGCCGACAATTCGAATTTCCAATTTTGACGGGCGTATAAGATTTTTTAATTTGATTTTTGAAATTTAACAAAAAGAAACATCGATCAAAAAATTTTTATTGTATATAAATGTGGCGTTTTATTTCGGGATATCCTGGCGTATCAGCGTATCGACGTATATACGCTATACGCCATACGCCGGTGTTTATGGAGAGCTCTACCCAGTGAGAATGTTTATACCAGCGTCGGCTCGACTTATATACCAACGCGTATGCCTGACACGATATACATACTCTCCCATGGCAAACACACAGGCCACTTCCGCTGACGTTGGTACTGACGCGTAGGTATCGTGTTGAGTATTGTAGTGTATTTATTTAACGGCAGGTGGCTCAAGGAATGTTCATATTGGATCTTGCTCGTTTTATTGAAAATGACAAAATTTAAAATATTTTTAATATTTTTTTTTATTAACATATTAATATTGATTTATTTAATTTTACATTCGATATTAGATCACATAAATATTCTGATAAATCAAATATTTTTACTATACATAATTGCTACACATAATAAACACACAATTTTTTCACATCATATTTACCACAATTATTCATTATAAACAAAGTTAGTTATATTAATTTGCATACATTCAATAAATTCTTTTCTTAAATTTGATTACAAGTTTACTATGTACTTAAATACCTAGTTTCACTAAATTAAATAGCTATATAGCTAATACAATATTTATGTATGTATAAATAAAAAATTTTATTCGCCAATGCGTCTATCATCAATTCTTCCAGTCCATTTATAAAAAGTTTTTCTGAAAATAATTAATAAATTTGAGATTGAACTTCAATGCATTTTTTTGCCAATATTTATTATACATACATACATAATTTTTTTTCTTCATGAAATTCCAAAAAAATTTATCTGCATTTCCACGGATAATAAATATTTTAAATTAAAAATATAATTTATAATTATTACTATACAATTTTACAATACAATTTTATTGCAAATTAATATTAAATATAAAAAATAAACACTTTAAAAATACTCTACAATTACCATATAAAGACACAATATTGTTTTTGTCTGACATTTTTATTTTGTTTGCAGCAATTATCCGCTTGGAGCGTAGACTTTTAATCCAATCCATACGAATCGGGTGAGAATTGGTATCGTGTCAGGTTGACCAGTTTATATCAAATCGAGAAAATACTTTTATTATCTTTTATCTCACTCTGACATTATATTTTTATATATTGTTATTTCGATACCAACAGAGTACCTACGCGTTGGTATATACGTCAGTTCTCAGTGGGTAATGCTGGGTTTTAATGATAAATATTTGCCGCTTGTGCAGGAAAAACGGACCGAAAGGTTTTATTTCTTATGGAAATTTAATATGTGCGAAGAGAACAACAAATTCTCATTTGCAAGGGATATTTTTCATTTACCAGGGATAATTTTTATATGCAAGGAAATTTTACCAGGGATAATTTTTTTGCAAGGGATAATTTTCATTTTGCAATAGATAATTTTTGATATTTTTTAAAAACCATAGATAATCCTTCTTATATGGTATCACAGTTTTGTTGAAATTTGACATTTCAGTATTGCCATTAAAAATTTTTATTGTTTACATTTTTTTATGTTAATTATATTTTGAACTAAATTTATATATAAAATGTAAAAAATGGAAATGTTAATAATTTAAAAAAAAAAAATTAACTTTGTTTATGCCGGTTTTTTTTTCATGTACAAGTATGTAAATATTAATTTTGGACTGTACCATTAAAATTATTATTTCCAATTATTATAATGAGTTTATATTTAGTAATTTCGTATTTTAAAATATTATTAACGATTGGTAATCAAATTATTTTCAGGTTTTTGCAAAAAATATAATACGTATATTTTTTAAAACTTTAATTGATTGAATGAAATTGACACAAATGCATCACAATAATATATTAATCAATAAATTTTAATAATAATAATCACCGAACTATAAACGTTCGTTGATAATAATAAAAATTAAATTTTTATATTATTATTATTATTAATATATTAAATTATTTAATAGAGTAAATTACTTAACATTTTTTAAATTACAACAAATTCAATTTTAAATATTTATTAATATATATATTATTCAGAAAAGTGTGATAATTATATCAGAAAAAATTGAAATATTTATATGAGAGATTTAATATAAATTTTGTAAATATAAATTTTTTACAATTGATTTTTAATCATACAATTTGCAATTAATATTAAATTGCTGATTTTAAATATAATAGTTGAAATGATTTATTATTTTTTTAAATAAAATTCTACTGCCATTCAACAGTGCCATCTGTGATCTGTACAGAGATAATCAGCCATTTTATATTCCCTTGTCAAAAAATAAATTCCCTTCTGCAGCGATCTACTTTTTTCTCATATAAAAATACAATATACTATCTCGTTCTATTTTTCCTGCACAAGCGCCAAATTTTTATCATTAAAACCCAGCATAAGAGAGAAACAGAATGTTGCAATAGACGCGTGCATGCGCCCCTAAAGCGTTGACAGGTTGTGTAGAATATATAAAAATATATGGAACAACTTTAAATCTATTTTAACAAACGCACGCACGATTGTCGCACGCGTAAAGTAAATCTACTTTCTACTTTTTTGAAGCGTTGATGCGTTTGACAAATTATTTGTTTATATTTATTTTTTGTTGTGATATTATTTTTGTAGTAAAGATCTAATATTAATTAAATAATTACGAACTTTTGATCGAAAAAGTTAAAAGTAATGAATTTTTGTTTGCAAAAGAGCAAAAGAGCTTGGTGAAACTGGTAAATTAAATAAATGTGAACTATTTTAATTAAGATATTTGAAAATTTAATATTAATTTATTATTGTGTAAAATAATATGGAAACACTTAAGAGAGTTTCAATTTTTTTAATATAGACATTCATAATTAACTTTAAAATATTTATTCATATACGTATATTTCTAGTTTGCATTGATATTTTGTGTATTTTTTATTACTCAGACTTGTCAAACGCACGCGACGTTGTGGTTCATAATTTGAGAGCAACGCGTACGATCTCAACACCTACATAAGTCACGCACGATCGCACGCGTCATTGTAAATCTCCCTTTAGTGTTTCACTTTTATACGGAACTAACAATAAACAAAAAAATCAATAAGCAATTGATAATTTTACGTATTTAATTTTACACATCAATTACTGAATTATTTTCAAATATTTAAAAATTTTCTAAAAGTAAACAAATAAAATGAATTCCGATTCTTCTGACATCTATAGTGCCCCCCAACTACTTAAAGCCAATAAAGTAGTTGTTGCTAAACGTAACAAGGTAGTTGTTGCTAAAGGCTGCGATGTAGTTGGTAAGGGTGGTAATATTATGCTGGATTTTAATGATAAAAATTGCCGCTTGTGCATGAAAAACGGACCGAAAGGTTTTATTTCTTATGGAAATTTAATATGTGCGAAGAGAACAACAAATTCTCATTTGCAAGGAATATTTTTCATTTACCAGGGATAATTTTTTGCAAGGGAAATTTTACCAGGGATAATTTTTTTGCAAGGGATAATTTTCATTTTGCAATAGATAATTTTTGATATTTTTTAAAAACCATAGATAATCCTTCTTATATGGTATCACAGTTTTGTTGAAATTTGACATTTCAGTATTGCCATTAAAAATTTTTATTGTTTACATTTTTTTATGTTAATTATATTTTGAACTAAATTTATATATAAAATGTAAAAACTGGAAATGTTAATAATTTAAAAAAAAATTTATTAACTTTGTTTATGCCGGTTTTTTTTTTCATGTACAAGGATGTAAATAATTAATTTTGGACTGTACCATTAAAATTATTATTTCCAATTATTATAATGAGTTTATATTTAGTAATTTCGTATTTTGAAATATTATTAACGATTGGTAATCAAATTATTTCCAGGTTTTTGCAAAAAATATAATACGTATATTTTTTAAAACTTTAATTGATTGAATGAAATTGACACAAATGCATTACAATAATATATTAATCAATAAATTTTAATAATAATAATCACCGAACTATAAACGTTCGTTGATAATAATAAAAATTAAATTTTTATATTATTATTATTATTAATATATTAAATTATTTAATAGAGTAAATACTTAACATTTTTTAAATTACAACAAATTCAATTTCAAATATTTATTAATATTGTATATTATTCAGAAAAGTGTGATAATTATATCAGAAAAAATTCAAATATTATATAGGAGATTCAATATAAATTTTGTAAATATAAATTTTTTACAATTGATTTTTAATTATACAATTTGCAATTAATATTTAATTGCTGATTTTAAATATAATAGTTGAAATGATTTATTATTTTTTTGAATAAAATTGCACTGCCATTCAACAGTGCCATCTGTGATCTGTACAGAGATAATCAGCTATTTTAAATTCCCTTGTCAAAAAAAATTCCCTTGTGCAGCGATCTATTTTTTTCTCATATAAAAATATAATATACTATCTCGTTCTATTTTTCATGCACAAGCGACAAATTTTTATCATTAAAACCCAACATTAGATGTGATGATACAGCTGCTGCTGCTATAGTTAATGCAGATTTATTTAATTTGCCAGATGACAAAATCAACGAAAACGACTCGTCAGTTGAATCAATTGAGTTCTGTGCGGAATGCAATGAATTAGTTGGCGGAATGCAATGAATTAGTTCACAATATAGCGACATTCCATGTCGCTATATTGTGAAGGATTATGCCAGCGATGGTTTCACTGTCATTGTTTGGGTTTATCTGATGATCTATGTAATCATTTCACGGCGCTCGAAGAACATGCTTTGTGGCTGTGCCCAGTTGATCGTTTAGTATTTAAAAAATGGAAAAAAGCCAATGGAGTACTTCCTATTGACTTAAATAGAACGACCAAAGAGAAGTTTAGTCTAGCCAAAAAATTTGATTTGCTCCGTGATGAGGTAAATAATAAACTTATTAATATTGAATCTAACTTTAATAAGAAATTAGATGAATTAATTAGTTCTAAACCAAACCAATTGGGTAATTCGAAAGAAATTAGTGATATTCCAGTTTCTACCAAGAATAACACTAGGAAGAATCTAAAAAATAAAGCTAAGGCTGCTAATATATTAAATTCCTCTTCCACAACAATTTCAACAACTGATTTAACTAATCATACAACTCCGTTGTCTGCTTCAGATTTAGCTGGAGCATTGACTAGTGTGAAAGATAAATTATTACTGAAAAATAATAATAACAATATTAATAAATCGAACAATATTATCATTGTTGACTCAGTAGCTGTTCAAGGAATAGATGAGGCTTCAGTTTCTACTGGTGCCACTAATATTGATAAACCAATTGCCGTATATGCTTCGTATTCGGAAATTACAAAGGCAAGTAATTCTGTTTTAATAAACGATGATTCATCTGTTTCGTGTTCACTGAAGATTGTGCCACCGCCATTTATAACTTTTGTTTCAAGGCTTGAGTATGGTACAAAATCAGTAGATATCATAAATTATTTATGCAGCAAAGGGTTTGACACTAATAATATTCGCTGTCAATGTTTGACGCCTGATAATTTACCGGACAGGATAACATCTTCATTTAAAATTTATTCTACTGAAGTTATTGGTAAAAAAATGATGGATAAAAGTATATGGCCACCAGGAATTATTATTAGAGAATTTGCACCAAAATCCAAAGTTGCAAAGAAAATATCAAAAAACTGAATGAATCTTCGTTCTTTTACCAAAACGTTAGAGGTTTAAGAACGAAGACTAATGAATTTTTAATAAACATGCATTGCTGTTCCGCTGACATAGTTATCTTAACCGAAACAGGTTTAGACGATTCTTTCAACAACTCTTTACTTTTTCCATCTAATTTTAATATTAACAGATGTGATAGGTCATCCGATAACAGTGCTTACCAAAGATTTGGCTGGGTTTCTGATCTGATTTTAATCAGCCTAAAATAGATTGGGTTCCAGGTGATTCAGACTGCACATTCCTCAATCCAGCTAATGTAATCAGCTTAAGTGAAGCAAATATTGTGGATACGTTGCAATCTCTAGGACTATTTCAACTTAATCTATTAAAAAAATTCAAAATCGTACACTGGATTTAATATTTTCCAATGTAACTGATGAAAGCTTTGTTAGTAATAGTGCTGCACCACTGATGAAAGAAGATAATTATCATCCGTCAATTAATTTATTTTGCAATATTAATGTTTTAAATGATGTTGATTCAGCTAGTTCTTTTAAATTTGACTTTAAAACTGCTGACTATATTAACATTTGTGATACTTTAAGCAACTATGACTGGAGCAGCTTTTTATCCTGTAATATTATTAATGATCTGTGCACCGAATTTTATAAAGTGATCAATGAAGTCATATTTAAATTTGTACCCGTTGTTCTTGTTAGAGGAGTTGAATGAGACATTTGTCCCTGGAATAACGAAGCTACTAAAAAAGTTAAAATCTTGAAAAATAAGGCTTACCGTAAATGGATGCTCAGTATGTCGGATGATGACTTTAAAGTTTATCGAAGATTGAAATCGGAACTTAAAAACTCTATAACTAATGCTTATTTTGCTTATATTAATAATAATCAGAATGGTATTAAATCTTGTCCACAAAAATTTTGGCAATTTATTAATTCAAAAAATAAAATTGATGGTTATCCAACTTCTTTCTTCTATGGCGATGAATTTGCGGACACAGCGCAAGCTGCCTGTAACTTATTTGGTAAATTTTTTGAGTCTGTCTATATTAATGAAAACTTTCACATTGATGAATCATTTTTTAATTACATAGGTAATGCTTCTGATTTAACGTTTAATAATATAATGATTTCCCAAGACGATACACTTAATTTCATTAATAACTTAGATATTAATTTCAATCCTGGGCCAGATGGTATTCCATCAGCATTTATTCGTAATTGCTCTGTTCCATTACATTCAGTTATGTGTCATATGTTCAATGTTTCTTCAAACTTGAACGGCACTACAGATACAGAGTTCTGTATTTTTTCAAACTTGAACGGCACTACAGATACAGAGTTCTGTAGTGATTTTGAACGGCACTACAGATACAGAGTTCTGTAGTGACAGATTTTTTTCAAACTTGAACGGCACTACAGATAACAATAACGCACACTACAATAAAATTTGTTTTTTCCAAAATTCGACATTGTAGCTAGCCAATAGCGAAATGAGAGCGAGTTATATCAGTATACGTGATATACCGATTCGCATATACTTATATATAACATAATTATTTTCCCACAGTATACTTAAAAATAACATAATTCTTTTCCCACACTATGTAATACTAAAGTTCTAAATAATAATTGCAATGTATGCTACTTTTATAATAATTATTTTCTCACACAATATAAAACATTTTCGTCTTAATAAATAGTTTCAGATTACAATTAAAGTTAAACTAAATTAAATAATATAATCTCATTGATCATATTTCCAATTATAAATAATTTAAATAAATCCATTATTTTCAACATAAACAAATTTTAATATAAAAAAAGATGATTGTCACAATTATAAAATAAAAAATTCAGTCTGATTTGAGATTTGAAATAAACAAGATCAAAACTTAACAAACCGTTTTTTATTTTACATAACTGACGCAGTCGGTAATTCTGTTGCAAAGTTCTCTATCGAAGATAACTTTTCTATTTTAATAGTTAGGCACAGTGAATTTACGAACAAAATTTAAAGAGAAAAAAACACGTTCAAATTTGCATATAAAAATATAGTATTGTATTCAATATTCAATAAAGTGTAATTGTTTTTGAAAAAAAAAAAAGAAAAAAAAACAATCTTGTTTAAAAAGAAAAAACATTGCACTTAACTAAATAATAATTAATACGATGCAAAGTGCAAAGTTTAAAGTGCTAAAACAATAAATAACTCATCAAACAAAAATAAATAACTCATCAAACGAAATTCAGACTCATCAAACTCATCAGAATTGTAATCATGATGTTTTCAAAAATTTTTCTGTGAGTAACAAGATTTTTATTAGCTATTATTATTTAATGTAAGATATCCCTATATCCTCTGAATCATCCAAATCCTTCTGTGAAAACGGTAATAATTTAGAGTCAGATATAGATTTCATTACGGAAAATTTGATTCAATAATTTAATAAAAAATAAAAAGCAAAAAATGACGGAACCAGTAAGCCAAATTCCAAATTTTTTAAAAGTTCATGCTGAAACAATTCCAGAATTTGATGGAAATGTAAATGAACTAAATTTTTTTTTAGAAAGTATAGATAGCATTCTATTGCATTTTTATGATGGCGTAAATTCGAGTAACTATCAAAATGTTGTAATTTATCGAACTATAATTAGTAAATTAAAAGGGCCTGCAAGAGAGGTTATTAATATTAGTTGTGCAAGTAATATAAACGATATAAAAACCGAATTGATTCGAAATTTTAGTGACCCACGAAATGAAAGTTGTTTGTCTTTCGATTTAAATAATATGAGACAAAAATACAATGAGTCCCCCAATCAATTTTATGATAGAATGCGTAAAATATTAAGCACTATATCAAACTATCTTGCAATTCACGAAACGCAAACCGAAATACGTAGATTCAAGCAAAAGATGTACAACGATCAAGGCTTGGTGGTGTTTTTAGCTGGATTAAGAGAACCCTACGGAAGAATGGTTCGTACTAAAGAGCCTAAAACTTTGCTTGATGCGATCAACTTTATTCAAAAAGAAGATAACATCAGGTATATTCAAAATGCAAATTCAAGCTCAAATGGAATTATTAATACAAAACGTAATTTTGTGAACAAAAATAATAATTCTCCCAAAACTCAAAATCGAAATCCAAATAACCAATATCAATCGCAACAAAATAATAACTCAAATTTGCAACAAAATCATAATTCAAATTCTTGTTCTAATCATACAAAATCTCAAAACCCTAATGCTTTTCGCAACAATAATTATTCGCAAAATTCAAATAAACAATCTAATTCGCCATCTAATACGCAAATCGCAAACTACCACCCCCAATCTAATAGATACCCAACACACGAAGAAGTTTTTGGACAACCTCGTAGTGTAAGAAAACCAAATAATTTTCAAAATCAAAGAAAACCTACCCCTATGAGTATAAGCACTAGGCAAACTGGTGCTACTCATAGACCCTCAGAACAAGAAGACGACCAAGCTCAAAGTTCTCTAGAAACAAATTATAACAAGGACGAACATGAACATATTCATATAAAGCTATAAATTTTCAGGATTTTCATGCGGATGAAATGCAACCTCCAGAAACATAATAGAATTTAATAACTCATTCCATAAAAGACAACTTCCTTACATTTCGATTAGTAATCCCCCTTTAAAACTTTTAATTGATACAGGAGCAACGAAGTCATTTCTTGATCCTGAAATTATCGATAAATATTACTCTAAATTCAAAATTACTGATCCTTTTACTGTTTCTACTTCCTTTGCTTCTTCAAAACATACAACTTCTGCTACATTTCCACTTTTTTGTGAATTTAATGAAAATATCAATGTTAAGTTTTATGCTTATAAATTTCATAATATTTTCGATGGATTAATTGGAATTGACCTTATTCGATCACTTAATGTTCAATTAGACTTTCAAAACTTACAAATTTCAACTCCAAATTCAAAAATTCCTATACAGTTTTTTACTACAAATACATATGTTCTCGTTGAAAAATTACTTCCTGGTAACACTATCTCAAAATTAAAAATACCTGTAACTACAGAATCAGGCGAAATATTAATTCCATCACAAACAATTCAAAATTGTTTTATACCAGAAATCTTGACTAAATCTATAAATGGATTTGCAAATATCGAAATCCACAACAAATCATCAGATAGTATAAATTTTACATTATTATACCCAATTAAAAGTTTTCAACTTTCTAATAATTTTGAGTGTTACCATTTAAAATGTGAAGAATTAAATAGTAAAAGCACTGTTAAAAACAATATTGAACATTTGATTCGCACTGATCATTTAAATGCTGAAGAAAAATCGGAAATAATTGTGTTTACTTTCACAATTAAGAAAATTCTTTGTCATTTACCAATCAAGTTAAGCATAAAATAAAAACTAAAGATGAATTACCTGTTCATAAAAAAAGTTATAGATATCCATTCGTTCACAAAGCCGAAGTTGAAAATCAAATTCAAAAAATGCTAGAACAAAATATTATAAGACCAAGTAATTCGCCGTGGTCATCTCCCATTTGGATCGTACCAAAAAAGGCTGATGCATCGGGTAAAAAGAAATGGCGTATTGTTGTAGACTATCGCCATGTAAATGAAAAAACTATTGATGATCGATATCCCATACCCAACATATCTGATGTTCTTGATAAACTTGGTAAATGTAATTACTTTACCACCATAGATCTAGCAAGCGGTTTTCACCAAATTCAAATGTATCCTCATAGTGTACAAAAAACCGCTTTTAACGTAGAAAACGGTAAATACGAATTTCTAAGAATGCCATTCGGGCTGAAAAATGCTCCTTCTACCTTTCAAAGGGTTATGGACAACATTCTAAGAGGGCTACAAAATATCATATGTCTAGTTTATCTAGATGACATAATCGTTTTCTCTACGTCCCTTCAAGAACACATATGCAATCTTAAAAAAGTATTTCAACGATTGCGTGAATCAAATTTTAAAATACAATTAGATAAGTCGGAATTTCTCAAAAAAGAAACATCTTATTTGGGTCATATAATAACCCCAGAAGGTATAAAACCAAACCCTGACAAAATTAAAGCAATAAAAAATTATCCTTTGCCAAAAACATCTAAAGAGATTAAAAGCTTTTTAGGGCTACTTGGCTATTATAGGAAATTCATTCCCGACTTTGCTAAAATAACCAAACCAATGACTCTATGCTTAAAAAAGGGTGCAAAAATAAATTGTAGTGCTGAGTATATCCAAAGCTTTGAATGTTGTAAGGACCTCTTAATAAACGAACCAATTTTGCAATATCCGGATTTTTCAGTTCCTTTTAATTTGACAACTGATGCAAGCCAATTTGCCATAGGCGCTGTCCTATCCCAAGGTCCCATAGGTAGAGATAAACCAATAGGCTATGCTTCACGCACACTTAATGAAGCCGAGCAAAACTATAGTACTATTGAACGCGAACTTCTCAGTATTGTCTGGGCTACAAAATATTTTCGCCCGTATTTATATGGAAAAAAATTCTTCATTTATTCAGATCATAAACCTCTTCATTGGCTCTTTTCAATAAAGGACCCAAATGCTCGACTTACGAGATGGCGTCTCAAGCTCGAAGAATTTGATTACTCGATCATATATAAAAAAGGTTCGCTTAATGCGAACGCAGACACACTTTCAAGAATTAAAATAAATGAAATTAATGCTAATGATGAGCCTTCAAATACAGACGTTCGCTCAATCCAAGGTAATATTACTGAAAGCCCTGATATCAATGATATTGATTCAGAACTAGACTATCCATCTGAAGAAGATCAAACTGTTCACTCAAGCTTAGAAAATCCAATTTTAGAACTAAATATTTCCGAAACACCAATCAATTTTTTTCAAAATCAATTTTTTTTCAAACTAGTCCTTCACTCCCCTAAATTGCCAAAAATCATTCGTTTATTCGGAACCAAAACTAGAACAACTATCGAAATATCTGAAAACAATTTTGAAAACGAGATAGTTAACACTTTTAAAGAATTCACAACTCTTAGTAAAACTTTTGCAGTTAATTTAGATAAAATGAAATTTATTCCTATATTTTGTCAAATACTTAAAGGAACTTTTACTAATTCAGCATTCAAAATAATTCTTTGCAATGAAATTTTAGAAGATGTAAAAACTCTAGAATCACAACAATAAATAATAAAATTATATCACAATGGTAAAACCAACCATCGTGGAATAATTGAAACGGAATCACAGATAAAAAAGCATTATTACTGGCCGAACATAAGCAGTGTATCAAATTTTATTAATAACTGTTCTTTATGCCAAATTATGAAATACGATCGTAATCCACCAAACCAAATATTTGAGTTATCACCTACACCTTCTAAACCTTTTGAAATCTTGCATGTCGATACTTTCACAATTAAAAACCAGAAATTTCTTACTGTAATAGATGTATTTTCAAAATACGCCCAAGCTTATCCAATAAATGCATTAACTGCAATTCATGTTGCGAAAGCGCTGATTATATTTATGACTCATCATGGGTCCCCAATGTTAATAACCTTAGATAATGGTACTGAACTTAATAACAACATTATAAAAGATTTTACTGCTTTACATAGAATAGAAACTCGCTATATAACACCATTAAACCCTAATTCTAATAGCCCCATAGAAAGATTTCATTCAACAATTATAGAGCACTTAAGAATCATTAACGAAACAAAAAAAGATCTAAATATCCTCGATCAAATGCCATATGCTATTCTTGGTTATAATTACTCTATTCATTCAGCTACAAAACACCGTCCCATAGATATCGTTAATGGTCATTTAGATTCTAATAATCCTTTTAATATAGATGTTAATAAAACATCTTGTTCAAATTACATAAATCAACATAAAGAATATACAACAGAGATTTATAAGAATCTTAGTCAAAAACTTTTAAGCCAAAAAGGAAGCTATATACTAAACCGCAATGAAAATAGAGAAGACCCTATTTCGCATGAGCCAGGTACTCTAGCTTACCATAAAACCAGAGCTCGTAACAAAATAAGTCCACGTTTCAAACCTCATTTAATAGATTCCGAAAACTACATAACTATTGAAACTTCTGGTAAAACTTACCACAAAAACAAAATTCATATTTTCCTGTTGTTTAATAGAGAGAGAAACACATCTGCAAAATTTGACATTCACGTCTTTTTATAGTAAATATTTCGACATTGGCATCTTTTTATAGGAAAAGATGTCGCATTTCATCTTTTCCTATAAAAAGATATGAATGCCAAAAAAAAAGATATCAATGTCAAAAATAAATCTGTTATTTTTTGTTTTTTTGAAAATTTTTTTAATATCATTGCCTACTGAATGTATTGAATATTCTAAAAAAAATAACTGGAGAAAATTTGTTAAAAAAAAATAAGAAAATTTCTATTTAATTAAATTTTTCTTGGTTATGTTGAAAAATTTATGTCAAAATCTTTACCATAAAATTTTCCATAAATATTTTTAAAGACTAGAGTTGTCCCTTTTTCTCTTACATATGTTTTTTATATCTATCTCGTTTTAGTTTTCTGAAACTTCATGGTAATGAAAATCACTTCATGGTAATGAAAATCAGCCTTAATGCAGATTTATTTAATTTGCCTGATGACAAAATCAACGAAAACGACTCGTCAGTTGAATCAATTGAGTTCTGTGCGGAATGCAATGAATTAGTTGGCGGAATGCAATGAATTAGTTCACAATATAGCGACATTCCATGTCGCTATATTGTGAGGGATTATGCCAGCGATGGTTTCACTGTCATTGTTTGGGTTTATCTGATGATCTATGTAATCATTTCACGGCGCTCGAAGAACATGCTTTGTGGCTGTGCCCAGTTGATCGTTTAGTATTTAAAAAATGGAAAAAAGCCAATGGAGTACTTCCTATTGACTTAAATAGAACGACCAAAGAGAAGTTTAGTCTAGCCAAAAAATTTGATTTGCTCCGTGATGAGGTAAATAATAAACTTATTAATATTGAATCTAACTTTAATAAGAAATTAGATGAATTAATTAGTTCTAAACCAAAGCAATTGGGTAATTCGAAAGAAATTAGTGATATTCCAGTTTCTACCAAGAATAACACTAGGAAGAATCTAAAAAATAAAGCTAAGGCTGCTAATATATTAAATTCCTCTTCCACAACAATTTCAACAACTGATTTAACTAATCATACAACTCCGTTGTCTGCTTCAGATTTAGCTGGAGCATTGACTAGTGTGAAAGATAAATTATTACTGAAAAATAATAATAACAATATTAATAAATCGAACAATATTATCATTGTTGACTCAGTAGCTGTTCAAGGAATAGATGAGGCTTCAGTTTCTACTGGTGCCACTAATATTGATAAACCAATTGCCGTATATGCTTCGTATTCGGAAATTACAAAGGCAAGTAATTCTGTTTTAATAAACGATGATTCATCTGTTTCGTGTTCACTGAAGATTGTGCCACCGCCATTTATAACTTTTGTTTCAAGGCTTGAGTATGGTACAAAATCAGTAGATATCATAAATTATTTATGCAGCAAAGGGTTTGACACTAATAATATTCGCTGTCAATGTTTGACGCCTGATAATTTACCGGACAGGATAACATCTTCATTTAAAATTTATTCTACTGAAGTTATTGGTAAAAAAATGATGGATAAAAGTATATGGCCACCAGGAATTATTATTAGAGAATTTGCACCAAAATCCAAAGTTGCAAAGAAAATATCAAAAAACTGAATGAATCTTCGTTCTTTTACCAAAACGTTAGAGGTTTAAGAACGAAGACTAATGAATTTTTAATAAACATGCATTGCTGTTCCGCTGACATAGTTATCTTAACCGAAACAGGTTTAGACGATTCTTTCAACAACTCTTTACTTTTTCCATCTAATTTTAATATTAACAGATGTGATAGGTCATCCGATAACAGTGCTTACCAAAGATTTGGCTGGGTTTCTGATCTGATTTTAATCAGCCTAAAATAGATTGGGTTCCAGGTGATTCAGACTGCACATTCCTCAATCCAGCTAATGTAATCAGCTTAAGTGAAGCAAATATTGTGGATACGTTGCAATCTCTAGGACTATTTCAACTTAATCTATTAAAAAAATTCAAAATCGTACACTGGATTTAATATTTTCCAATGTAACTGATGAAAGCTTTGTTAGTAATAGTGCTGCACCACTGATGAAAGAAGATAATTATCATCCGTCAATTAATTTATTTTGCAATATTAATGTTTTAAATGATGTTGATTCAGCTAGTTCTTTTAAATTTGACTTTAAAACTGCTGACTATATTAACATTTGTGATACTTTAAGCAACTATGACTGGAGCAGCTTTTTATCCTGTAATATTATTAATGATCTGTGCACCGAATTTTATAAAGTGATCAATGAAGTCATATTTAAATTTGTACCCGTTGTTCTTGTTAGAGGAGTTGAATGAGACATTTGTCCCTGGAATAACGAAGCTACTAAAAAAGTTAAAATCTTGAAAAATAAGGCTTACCGTAAATGGATGCTCAGTATGTCGGATGATGACTTTAAAGTTTATCGAAGATTGAAATCGGAACTTAAAAACTCTATAACTAATGCTTATTTTGCTTATATTAATAATAATCAGAATGGTATTAAATCTTGTCCACAAAAATTTTGGCAATTTATTAATTCAAAAAATAAAATTGATGGTTATCCAACTTCTTTCTTCTATGGCGATGAATTTGCGGACACAGCGCAAGCTGCCTGTAACTTATTTGGTAAATTTTTTGAGTCTGTCTATATTAATGAAAACTTTCACATTGATGAATCATTTTTTAATTACATAGGTAATGCTTCTGATTTAACGTTTAATAATATAATGATTTCCCAAGACGATACACTTAATTTCATTAATAACTTAGATATTAATTTCAATCCTGGGCCAGATGGTATTCCATCAGCATTTATTCGTAATTGCTCTGTTCCATTACATTCAGTTATGTGTCATATGTTCAATGTTTCTATTTTTTCAAACTTGAACGGCACTACAGATACAGAGTTCTGTAGTGATTTTGAACGGCACTACAGATACAGAGTTCTGTAGTGACAGATCTTTTTCAAACTTGAACGGCACTACAGATAACAATAACGCACACTACAATAAAATTTGTTTTTTCCAAAATTCGACATTGTAGCTAGCCAATAGCGAAATGAGAGCGAGTTATATCAGTATACGTGATATACCGATTCGCATATACTTATATATAACATAATTATTTTCCCACAGTATACTTAAAAATAACATAATTCTTTTCCCACACTATGTAATACTAAAGTTCTAAATAATAATTGCAATGTATGCTACTTTTATAATAATTATTTTCTCACACAATATAAAACATTTTCGTCTTAATAAATAGTTTCAGATTACAATTAAAGTTAAACTAAATTAAATAATATAATCTCATTGATCATATTTCCAATTATAAATAATTTAAATAAATCCATTATTTTCAACATAAACAAATTTTAATATAAAAAAAGATGATTGTCACAATTATAAAATAAAAAATTCAGTCTGATTTGAGATTTGAAATAAACAAGATCAAAACTTAACAAACCGTTTTTTATTTTACATAACTGACGCAGTCGGTAATTCTGTTGCAAAGTTCTCTATCGAAGATAACTTTTCTATTTTAATAGTTAGGCACAGTGAATTTACGAACAAAATTTAAAGAGAAAAAAACACGTTCAAATTTGCATATAAAAATATAGTATTGTATTCAATATTCAATAAAGTGTAATTGTTTTTGAAAAAAAAAAAAAAAGAAAAAAAAACAATCTTGTTTAAAAAGAAAAAACATTGCACTTAACTAAATAATAATTAATACGATGCAAAGTGCAAAGTTTAAAGTGCTAAAACAATAAATAACTCATCAAACAAAAATAAATAACTCATCAAACGAAATTCAGACTCATCAAACTCATCAGAATTGTAATCATGATGTTTTCAAAAATTTTTCTGTGAGTAACAAGATTTTTATTAGCTATTATTATTTAATGTAAGATATCCCTATATCCTCTGAATCATCCAAATCCTTCTGTGAAAACGGTAATAATTTAGAGTCAGATATAGATTTCATTACGGAAAATTTGATTCAATAATTTAATAAAAAATAAAAAGCAAAAAATGACGGAACCAGTAAGCCAAATTCCAAATTTTTTAAAAGTTCATGCTGAAACAATTCCAGAATTTGATGGAAATGTAAATGAACTAAATTTTTTTTTAGAAAGTATAGATAGCATTCTATTGCATTTTTATGATGGCGTAAATTCGAGTAACTATCAAAATGTTGTAATTTATCGAACTATAATTAGTAAATTAAAAGGGCCTGCAAGAGAGGTTATTAATATTAGTTGTGCAAGTAATATAAACGATATAAAAACCGAATTGATTCGAAATTTTAGTGACCCACGAAATGAAAGTTGTTTGTCTTTCGATTTAAATAATATGAGACAAAAATACAATGAGTCCCCCAATCAATTTTATGATAGAATGCGTAAAATATTAAGCACTATATCAAACTATCTTGCAATTCACGAAACGCAAACCGAAATACGTAGATTCAAGCAAAAGATGTAAAACGATCAAGGCTTGGTGGTGTTTTTAGCTGGATTAAGAGAACCCTACGGAAGAATGGTTCGTACTAAAGAGCCTAAAACTTTGCTTGATGCGATCAACTTTATTCAAAAAGAAGATAACATCAGGTATATTCAAAATGCAAATTCAAGCTCAAATGGAATTATTAATACAAAACGTAATTTTGTGAACAAAAATAATAATTCTCCCAAAACTCAAAATCGAAATCCAAATAACCAATATCAATCGCAACAAAATAATAACTCAAATTTGCAACAAAATCATAATTCAAATTCTTGTTCTAATCATACAAAATCTCAAAACCCTAATGCTTTTCGCAACAATAATTATTCGCAAAATTCAAATAAACAATCTAATTCGCCATCTAATACGCAAATCGCAAACTACCACCCCCAATCTAATAGATACCCAACACACGAAGAAGTTTTTGGACAACCTCGTAGTGTAAGAAAACCAAATAATTTTCAAAATCAAAGAAAACCTACCCCTATGAGTATAAGCACTAGGCAAACTGGTGCTACTCATAGACCCTCTACATCAAACATGCGGTCTGTGAAAATTTATAATACAGAACAAGAAGACGACCAAGCTCAAAGTTCTCTAGAAACAAATTATAACAAGGACGAACATGAATATGTAGAAGCTATAAATTTTCAGGATTTTCATGCGGATCAAATGCAACCTCCAGAAACATAATAGAATTTAATAACTCATTCCATAAAAGACAACTTCCTTACATTTCGATTAGTAATCCCCCTTTAAAACTTTTAATTGATACAGGAGCAACGAAGTCATTTCTTGATCCTGAAATTATCGATAAATATTACTCTAAATTCAAAATTACTGATCCTTTTACTGTTTCTACTTCCTTTGCTTCTTCAAAACATACAACTTCTGCTACATTTCCACTTTTTTGTGAATTTAATGAAAATATCAATGTTAAGTTTTATGCTTATAAATTTCATAATATTTTCGATGGATTAATTGGAATTGACCTTATTCGATCACTTAATGTTCAATTAGACTTTCAAAACTTACAAATTTCAACTCCAAATTCAAAAATTCCTATACAGTTTTTTACTACAAATACATATGTTCTCGTTGAAAAATTACTTCCTGGTAACACTATCTCAAAATTAAAAATACCTGTAACTACAGAATCAGGCGAAATATTCATTCCATCACAAACAATTCAAAATTGTTTTATACCAGAAATCTTGACTAAATCTATAAATGGATTTGCAAATATCGAAATCCACAACAAATCATCAGATAGTATAAATTTTACATTATTATACCCAATTAAAAGTTTTCAACTTTCTAATAATTTTGAGTGTTACCATTTAAAATGTGAAGAATTAAATAGTAAAAGCACTGTTAAAAACAATATTGAACATTTGATTCGCACTGATCATTTAAATGCTGAAGAAAAATCGGAAATAATTGTGTTTACTTTCACAATTAAGAAAATTCTTTGTCATTTACCAATCAAGTTAAGCATAAAATAAAAACTAAAGATGAATTACCTGTTCATAAAAAAAGTTATAGATATCCATTCGTTCACAAAGCCGAAGTTGAAAATCAAATTCAAAAAATGCTAGAACAAAATATTATAAGACCAAGTAATTCGCCGTGGTCATCTCCCATTTGGATCGTACCAAAAAAGGCTGATGCATCGGGTAAAAAGAAATGGCGTATTGTTGTAGACTATCGCCATGTAAATGAAAAAACTATTGATGATCGATATCCCATACCCAACATATCTGATGTTCTTGATAAACTTGGTAAATGTAATTACTTTACCACCATAGATCTAGCAAGCGGTTTTCACCAAATTCAAATGTATCCTCATAGTGTACAAAAAACCGCTTTTAACGTAGAAAACGGTAAATACGAATTTCTAAGAATGCCATTCGGGCTGAAAAATGCTCCTTCTACCTTTCAAAGGGTTATGGACAACATTCTAAGAGGGCTACAAAATATCATATGTCTAGTTTATCTAGATGACATAATCGTTTTCTCTACGTCCCTTCAAGAACACATATGCAATCTTAAAAAAGTATTTCAACGATTGCGTGAATCAAATTTTAAAATACAATTAGATAAGTCGGAATTTCTCAAAAAAGAAACATCTTATTTGGGTCATATAATAACCCCAGAAGGTATAAAACCAAACCCTGACAAAATTAAAGCAATAAAAAATTATCCTTTGCCAAAAACATCTAAAGAGATTAAAAGCTTTTTAGGGCTACTTGGCTATTATAGGAAATTCATTCCCGACTTTGCTAAAATAACCAAACCAATGACTCTATGCTTAAAAAAGGGTGCAAAAATAAATTGTAGTGCTGAGTATATCCAAAGCTTTGAATGTTGTAAGGACCTCTTAATAAACGAACCAATTTTGCAATATCCGGATTTTTCAGTTCCTTTTAATTTGACAACTGATGCAAGCCAATTTGCCATAGGCGCTGTCCTATCCCAAGGTCCCATAGGTAGAGATAAACCAATAGGCTATGCTTCACGCACACTTAATGAAGCCGAGCAAAACTATAGTACTATTGAACGCGAACTTCTCAGTATTGTCTGGGCTACAAAATATTTTCGCCCGTATTTATATGGAAAAAAATTCTTCATTTATTCAGATCATAAACCTCTTCATTGGCTCTTTTCAATAAAGGACCCAAATGCTCAACTTACGAGATGGCGTCTCAAGCTCGAAGAATTTGATTACTCGATCATATATAAAAAAGGTTCGCTTAATGCGCAAACGCAGACACACTTTCAAGAATTAAAATAAATGAAATTAATGCTAATGATGAGCCTTCAAATACAGACGTTCGCTCAATCCAAGGTAATATTACTGAAAGCCCTGATATCAATGATATTGATTCAGAACTAGACTATCCATCTGAAGAAGATCAAACTGTTCACTCAAGCTTAGAAAATCCAATTTTAGAACTAAATATTTCCGAAACACCAATCAATTTTTTTCAAAATCAATTTTTTTTCAAACTAGTCCTTCACTCCCCTAAATTGCCGCAAATCATTCGTTTATTCGGAACCAAAACTAGAACAACTATCGAAATATCTGAAAACAATTTTGAAAACGAGATAGTTAACACTTTTAAAGAATTCACAACTCTTAGTAAAACTTTTGCAGTTAATTTAGATAAAATGAAATTTATTCCTATATTTTGTCAAATACTTAAAGAAACTTTTACTAATTCAGCATTCAAAATAATTCTTTGCAATGAAATTTTAGAAGATGTAAAAACTCTAGAATCACAACAACAAATAATAAAATTATATCACAATGGTAAAACCAACCATCGTGGAATAATTGAAACGGAATCACAGATAAAAAAGCATTATTACTGGCCGAACATAAGCAGTGTATCAAATTTTATTAATAACTGTTCTTTATGCCAAATTATGAAATACGATCGTAATCCACCAAACCAAATATTTGAGTTATCACCTGCACCTTCTAAACCTTTTGAAATCTTGCATGTCGATACTTTCACAATTAAAAACCAGAAATTTCTTACTGTAATAGATGTATTTTCAAAATACGCCCAAGCTTATCCAATAAATGCATTAACTGCAATTCATGTTGCGAAAGCGCTGATTATATTTATGACTCATCATGGGTCCCCAATGTTAATAACCTTAGATAATGGTACTGAACTTAATAACAACATTATAAAAGATTTTACTGCTTTACATAGAATAGAAACTCGCTATATAACACCATTAAACCCTAATTCTAATAGCCCCATAGAAAGATTTCATTCAACAATTATAGAGCACTTAAGAATCATTAACGAAACAAAAAAAGATCTAAATATCCTCGATCAAATGCCATATGCTATTCTTGGTTATAATTACTCTATTCATTCAGCTACAAAACACCGTCCCATAGATATCGTTAATGGTCATTTAGATTCTAATAATCCTTTTAATATAGATGTTAATAAAACATCTTGTTCAAATTACATAAATCAACATAAAGAATATACAACAGAGATTTATAAGAATCTTAGTCAAAAACTTTTAAGCCAAAAAGGAAGCTATATACTAAACCGCAATGAAAATAGAGAAGACCATATTTCGCATGAGCCAGGTACTCTAGCTTACCATAAAACCAGAGCTCGTAACAAAATAAGTCCACGTTTCAAACCTCATTTAATAGATTCCGAAAACTACATAACTATTGAAACTTCTGGTAAAACTTACCACAAAAACAATTTAAAAAGACCGTTAATTAATCAAAAAATAATTCCTTTACAGAACTCTGCTAGCCGCACCCGTAGTCCTGATGAATCGTGAAATCAAGATAACAAATTTGGATTTAAATCCTGGAATTTTACCTTTTAAAATAGGAAATGCAAAGCTAAAAGCTAGCTCTCATTCCTTTATTCATTATTTTGATCTCAAACCGCTTGAAGATGAATTAATTAAAATTATACAACAATACAAATTTATCAAAGAAGAAATTAATAAAAACCGTAACGAATCTTATATTCATGAATTAAAAAATCTTAACAGTCTAGTTGGATTTCAAATTAACCTTGTAAAAGAAAACTTAAGTCATTTCACTTTAATAATAGAATAAAAAAGAGGAATATTTAACGGAATCGGTAGTATTTTTAAAACTTTAACTGGAAATTTAGATGCTGCTGATGGGGAACGATATGACGAAGCAATCCGAAATCTACATTCCAATGAAATCAATATTGTAAATACTTTAGACAAACAAATTTCATTATCAACTAAAATTCTTGATGATTATAATCATACTTTAACTGTGATAAAACAAAACGAAAACTTGATTGCAGCTGAACTTAATGACCTTCAAAAGAACGGCCAACACTCATTCAATTCTTACGTGAGAACAAAAAATGCTTTAGATGAAATTAACTCAATTATTAATATAATGCTACATACTTTAAATAATTTGGATAATGCTATAACTTTTGCTAGACTTAAATTATTTCACGGTAGTATCTTAAAAATAGAAGATTTAAAATTTATTATTGATAAATTGCTTTCATTTTATACAACAAAAGAGTTGCTGATTTTTTCGGTAATGATTTTTCTACTATTCATAAATATTATGAAATAATCGACGTCGAATCTTATTACTCTAATAATAGAATTGTTTTTATAATCCATTTCCCTATAATGTATCCCGAAATATTTTCCTACTACCATCTTTTTCCTGTACCTAATAAAAATAACACAGTCCTAATTCCTACCAAACCCTATTTGATAATTAGTAATAATAGCTACCAGTACGAAGACAATGAATGCAGAAACATCCATACAATATATTATTGCACACAAAAACAATCATTCAAAAAACAGAAAGAGGAAGACTGTATATATGAAATGCTTCAAATTCAAAATTCACACTCTGCTGTTTGCCAACCAATTCCTGTTGTAATTAACCAAGAAATGATTGAAGAAATAACAGCTTCATATTATATTGCAGTGCTTCCAAATGAAACAAAATTAAAATTAACTTGTATAAAAACAGATTTAACTACTCTTCAAGGATCTTATTTAATTGAGTTACCAATAAATTACAGTTTTCAAACACCAAAAATTTTTTACATAAGCAAAGAAGAAACTATAATCGGTCAGCCTCTTCTTTTACCATCAATAAAAACTTTTAAACCTCCTTTGAATCAAGATCAGCAACTAGAACTTCAAGACATATCTTTAAAAGAATTACATAAACTTCAAAAGCAACAACAATTCATTCGCACTACACTATTGAAAAACATTCCAACATATTCATATTACGCATGGATCATCCCAACTAGCGGCCTTTTAATTACCATATTTATTATTGTGACTATTTATTTATGCAAATCAAAACAACTAAAAATTAAGAAAATTTCATCAAAAGAAAAACCGAAACCCGCACATAGGACGAAAACAGAACAGTATCACCAATATCCAACCGAAGATGAAGATGAGTAAATCAATCAGTCCCAAAGGACCTCCCTTAGGATGGAGGAGTTATATCAGTATACGTGATATACCGATTCTCATATACTTATATATAACATAATTATTTTCCCACACTATACTTAAAAATAACATAATTCTTTTCCCACACAATGTAATACTAAAGTTCTAAATAATAATTGCAATGTATGCTACTTTTATAATAATTATTTTCTCACACAATATAAAACATTTTCGTCTTAATAAATAGTTTCAGATTACAATTAAAGTTAAACTAAATTAAATAATATAATCTCATTAATCATATTTCCAATTATAAATAATTTAAATAAATACATTAGTTTCAACATAAACAAATTTTAATATAAAAAAAGATGATTGTCACAATTATAAAATAAAAAATTCAGTCTGATTTGAGATTTGAAATAAACAAGATCAAAACTTAACAAACCGTTTTTTATTTTACATAACTAGCGACATTGTAACTCCAGGGTAAGTTATTTCTAGAACAAAGGAATTTAAATTCAAACTTTGTTTCGTTTCTAGAACGAATGAAGATTGAATAAAGAAAAATATTAAAAGTTTAAATAAAATTAAAGCAACGAATTAGAAATATATGGAAGAAGCATAAATGTTCCCTCTCTTTTTAACACATAAAAATATTAATTTATTGAAAAAATTGTTTAAGAAGCCACGCTTTCGATAGTTCCCTTTCTTTTCACCACCGAACTGTCAAGTTAATAATATAAAAAAACTTATAACAACTGCTTTTAGATTTGCAGGGCTGGCTTATTTTTTTAATTTTAGGAGTCTCAATATAAATTAAATATATTAACTAGCTAAACAAAATTACTCTATTTTACTTTCCATTTGTATAATTATCGTTGCGCGACCTAAAATATTCCTTAGGATGACCTTTACATGTGTTTAAAAAAAAATTAATTTTATCTCCTTAAAAGTAGCTACCCGAATTAAGAAAACCTAGTCCGGCTCTTATTTGCGATTTATTAATTTTGACAGTTCGGTGGTGAAAAGAAAGAGACTACTATATCCAGGCTGGCTTTAATTTTTATTACTTATGCTCCTTCCATATATTTCAAATTCGTTGAATTAAAGTGAAAAAATAATTTATAGTTAAAATAATAAAAGGGAAAAAATACTTTTGCTATAAGTATTATATTGCTATAAAGGATTTCTAACTTATATCAATATTTAAAGATATATTTTTGGCGTATAGCGTCTGTCAAAATCGTTTCATGCACATACATTTTGTATGAGAGCTCCCGAAATACGCGGCGTACGAACGCCGACAATTCGAATTTCCAATTTTGACGGGCGTATAAGATTTTTTACTTTGATTTTTGAAATTTAACAAAAAGAAACATCGATCAAAAAATTTTTATTGTATATAAATGTGGCGTTTTATTTCGGGATATCCTGGCGTATCAGCGTATCGACGTATATACGTTATACGCCATACGCCGGTGTTTATGGAGAGCCCTACCCAGTGAGAATGTTTATACCAGCGTCGGCTCGACTTATATACCAACGCGTATGCCTGACACGATATACATACTCTCCCATGGCAAACACACAGGCCACTTCCGCTGACGTTGGTACTGACGCGTAGGTATCGTGTTGGGTATTGTAGTGTATTTATTTAACGGCAGGTGGCTCAAGGAATGTTCATATTGGATCTTGCTCTTTTTATTGAAAATGACAAAATTTAAAATATTTTTAATATTTTTTTTTATTAACATATTAATATTGATTTATTTAATTTTACATTCGATATTAGATCACATAAATATTCTGATAAATCAAATATTTTTACTATACATAATTGCTACACATAATAAACACACAATTTTTTCACATCATATTTACCACAATTATTCATTATAAACAAAGTTAGTTATATTAATTTGCATACATTCAATAAATTCTTTTCTTAAATTTGATTACAAGTTTACTATGTACTTAAATACCTAGTTTCACTAAATTAAATAGCTAGCTAATTAATATAGCTAATACAATATTTATGTATGTATAAATAAAAAATTTTATTCGCCAATGCGTCTATCATCAATTCTTCCAGTCCATTTATAAAAAGTTTTTCTGAAAATAATTAATAAATTTGAGATTGAACTTCAATGCATTTTTTTGCCAATATTTATTATACATACATACATAATTTTTTTTCTTCATGAAATTCCAAAAAAATTTATCTGCATTTCCACGGATAATAAATATTTTAAATTAAAAATATAATTTATAATTATTACTATACAATTTTACAATACAATTTTATTGCAAATTAATATTAAATATAAAAAATAAACACTTTAAAAATACTCTACAATTACCATATAAAGACACAATATTGTTTTTGTCTGACATTTTTATTTTGTTTGCAGCAATTATCCGCTTGGAGCGTAGACTTTTAATCCAATCCATACGAATCGGGTGAGAATTGGTATCGTGTCAGGTTGACCAGTTTATATCAAATCGAGAAAATACTTTTATTATCTTTTATCTCACTCTGACATTATATTTTTATATATTGTTATTTCGATACCAACAGAGTACCTACGCGTTGGTATATACGTCAGTTCTCAGTGGGTAATGCTGGGTTTTAATGATAAAAATTTGCCGCTTGTGCAGGAAAATCTGACCGAAAGGTTTTATTTCTTATGGAAATTTAATATGTGCGACAAGAACAACAAATTCTCATTTGCAAGGGATATTTTTCATTTACCATACCAGGGATAATTTTTATATGCAAGGAAATTTTACCAGGGAAAATTTTTTTGCAAGGGATAATTTTCATTTTGCAATAGATAATTTTTGATATTTTTTAAAAACCATAGATAATCCTTCTTATATGGTATCACAGTTTTGTTGAAATTTGACATTTCAGTATTGCCATTAAAAATTTTTATTGTTTACATTTTTTTATGTTAATTATATGTTGAACTAAATTTATATATAAAATGTAAAAAATGGAAATGTTAATAATTTAAAAAAAAAAAATTAACTTTGTTTATGCCGGTTTTTTTTCATGTACAAGGATGTAAATAATTAATTTTGGACTGTACCATTAAAATTATTATTTCCAATTATTATAATGAGTTTATATTTATTAATTTCGTATTTTAAAATATTATTAACGATTGGTAATCAAATTGTTTCCAGGTTTTTGCAAAAAATATAATACGCGTTGGTATATACGTCAGTTCTCTAATAAAAATTAAAAATTTAATTTTTAATAAAAATTAAATTTTTATATTATTATTATTATTAATATATTAAATTATTTAATAGAGTAAATACTTAACATTTTTTAAATTACAACAAATTCAATTTCAAATATTTATTAATATATATATTATTCAGAAAAGTGTGATAATTATATCAGAAAAAATTCAAATATTTATATAGGAGATTCAATATAAATTTTGTAAATATAAATTTTTTACAATTGATTTTTAATTATACAATTTGCAATTAATATTTAATTTCTGATTTTAAATATAATAGTTGAAATGATTTATTATTTTTTTAAATAAAATTGCACTGCCATTCAACAGTGCCATCTGTGATCTGTACAGAGATAATCAGCTATTTAAAATTCCCTTGTGCAGCGATCTATTTTTTTCTCATGTAAAAATATAATATACTATCTCGTTCTATTTTTCATGCACAAGCGACAAATTTTTATCATTAAAATCCAGCATTACATGTGATGATACAGCTGCTGCTGCTATAGTTAAAGGCTGATTTTCATTACCATGAAGTTCAATTTTCATTACTATGAATTTGCAGATGTCGACCAGAACGAGATACAAAATTCATATTTTCCTGTTGTTTAATAGAGAGAGAAACACATCTGCAAAATTTGACATTCACGTCTTTTTATAGTAAATATTTCGACATTGGCATCTTTTTATAGCAAATTTTTTGACATTGGCGTCTTTTTATAGGAAAAGATGTCGCATTTCATCTTTTCCTATAAAAAGATATGAATGCCAAAAAAAAAGATATCAATGTCAAAAATAAATCTGTTATTTTTTGTTTTTTTGAAAATTTTTTTAATATCATTGCCTACTGAATGTATTGAATATTCTAAAAAAAATAACTGGAGAAAATTTGTTAAAAAAAAATAAGAAAATTTCTATTTAATTAAATTTTTCTTGGTTATGTTGAAAAATTTATGTCAAAATCTTTACCATAAAATTTTCCATAAATATTTTTAAAGACTAGAGTTGTCCCTTTTTCTCTTACATATGTTTTTTATATCTATCTCGTTTTAGTTTTCTGAAACTTCATGGTAATGAAAATCACTTCATGGTAATGAAAATCAGCCTTAATGCAGATTTATTTAATTTGCCTGATGACAAAATCAACGAAAACGACTCGTCAGTTGAATCAATTGAGTTCTGTGCGGAATGCAATGAATTAGTTGGCGGAATGCAATGAATTAGTTCACAATATAGCGACATTCCATGTCGCTATATTGTGAGGGATTATGCCAGCGATGGTTTCACTGTCATTGTTTGGGTTTATCTGATGATCTATGTAATCATTTCACGGCGCTCGAAGAACATGCTTTGTGGCTGTGCCCAGTTGATCGTTTAGTATTTAAAAAATGGAAAAAAGCCAATGGAGTACTTCCTATTGACTTAAATAGAACGACCAAAGAGAAGTTTAGTCTAGCCAAAAAATTTGATTTGCTCCGTGATGAGGTAAATAATAAACTTATTAATATTGAATCTAACTTTAATAAGAAATTAGATGAATTAATTAGTTCTAAACCAAACCAATTGGGTAATTCGAAAGAAATTAGTGATATTCCAGTTTCTACCAAGAATAACACTAGGAAGAATCTAAAAAATAAAGCTAAGGCTGCTAATATATTAAATTCCTCTTCCACAACAATTTCAACAACTGATTTAACTAATCATACAACTCCGTTGTCTGCTTCAGATTTAGCTGGAGCATTGACTAGTGTGAAAGATAAATTATTACTCAAAAATAATAATAACAATATTAATAAATCGAACAATATTATCATTGTTGACTCAGTAGCTGTTCAAGGAATAGATGAGGCTTCAGTTTCTACTGGTGCCACTAATATTGATAAACCAATTGCCGTATATGCTTCGTATTCGGAAATTACAAAGGCAAGTAATTCTGTTTTAATAAACGATGATTCATCTGTTTCGTGTTCACTGAAGATTGTGCCACCGCCATTTATAACTTTTGTTTCAAGGCTTGAGTATGGTACAAAATCAGTAGATATCATAAATTATTTATGCAGCAAAGGGTTTGACACTAATAATATTCGCTGTCAATGTTTGACGCCTGATAATTTACCGGACAGGATAACATCTTCATTTAAAATTTATTCTACTGAAGTTATTGGTAAAAAAATGATGGATAAAAGTATATGGCCACCAGGAATTATTATTAGAGAATTTGCACCAAAATCCAAAGTTGCAAAGAAAATATCAAAAAACTGAATGAATCTTCGTTCTTTTACCAAAACTTTAGAGGTTTAAGAACGAAGACTAATGATTTTTTAATAAACATGCATTGCTGTTCCGCTGACATAGTTATCTTAACCGAAACAGGTTTAGACGATTCTTTCAACAACTCTTTACTTTTTCCATCTAATTTTAATATTAACAGATGTGATAGGTCATCCGATAACAGTGCTTACCAAAGATTTGGCTGGGTTTCTGATCTGATTTTAATCAGCCTAAAATAGATTGGGTTCCAAGTGATTCAGACTGCACATTCCTCAATCCAGCTAATGGAATCAGCTTAAGTGAAGCAAATATTGTGGATACGTTGCAATCTCTAGGACTATTTCAACTTAATCTATTAAAAAAATTCAAAATCGTACACTGGATTTAATATTTTCCAATGTAACTGATGAAAGCTTTGTTAGTAATAGTGCTGCACCACTGATGAAAGAAGATAATTATCATCCGTCAATTAATTTATTTTGCAATATTAATGTTTTAAATGATGTTGATTCAGCTAGTTCTTTTAAATTTGACTTTAAAACTGCTGACTATATTAATATTTGTGATACTTTAAGCAACTATGACTGGAGCAGCTTTTTATCCTGTAATATTATTAATGATCATATTTAAATTTTTACCCGTTGTTCTTGTTAGAGGAGTTGAATGAGACATTTGTCCCTGGAATAACGAAGTTAATAAAAAAGTTAAAATCTTGAAAAATAAGGCTTACCGTAAATGGAGGCTCAGTATGTCGGATGATGACTTTAAAGTTTATCGAAGATTGAAATCGGAACGTAAAAACTCGTTAAAAAAATTCATGATTCGTTAAAAAAATGTGCAAAAAAATTAAATTTGAATTAGTATTTTAATTTTGGTTTATGTATGGTTAAAAAAAAAGAGTCCAAAAGACTGTTCTGTCCGGTTAAAGGTTAACATAAACTTTGCACGGTCTAATTATAACCGTTTGTCAGGAATAAATGGATTAATGTCAGAAGTTAATAAATATTTCTGTGACATCGTAGTCTTAGTTGCTTAAAGTGTTACTTTGTTAAATATTTATTAAAAAATAAAAAATAAAAAAATTTATTAGATTTTATTAATAATAATTGTTATTTAATGTGGTAAAGTAATTTAATTTCAAAAATACTGTAGTCTAAGAAAGATACTATAACTTTGTTGACAAACCAATAAATAAATAAATAAATAAATAAATGGAAACTGCTATGGAAATGGAAATGGAAATTATCATGGTTAATGGAGACGGCCTGTTAAATAAAATCCAAAAAAATAGCAGCACAACAACTAATTGAAATAATTATTTTAAAAATATATTAATAAAAAAATATTAATAGAAAAAATTCATATTACAAACATAATGTTTCTTTTGTTTTTTTTTTTTAATTTTTTTTTATGCATTTTCTAAAGGATAGGCCCCTAGTATTTTTCGCTTCTTTCTGTATGATTTTTTTTATTATTTCTTAACGAAAATCTTAGGTAATTTTTAACTATTAAACACAAGTTTTCCCAAAGAAAAGAAAACTTTCAAATTTTCTTAAAACTTCCTATAAAAAGATCTTTTAAATTTCTCTCGTGCTCGTCTGATTCTTCAAAAAAAGAGGGGAAAGCTTCAGCAATTTCGGAGTTTTTGCCAGCCACTTCATATAGCGAAATTTTAACGCGATTTCCAAAGATCTTCAAATTTCCATCGTGAAATCGTCGTGAAATAATTGTGAATAAATATTAAAGCCGTATATAATATAAAGATATTCAAAATTTCAAAAAGACTTAAAAAACTGAAAACATTAGGACGCCAATATGAGTTCCCGTGGTGAATATAATATTATATTTACCACGGGAATATTCACCACGGGAACTCATATTGGCGTCCTAATGTTTTCAGTTTTTTAAGTCTTTTTGAAATTTTGAATATCTTTATATTATATACGGCTTTGTAAATATTGTGTAGAAAAGTTTCACAATTGCTAAATTGGTATTAAAATAATTTGACAGTTATTTACTTTTAAAATAGTAGTGGTCTTCACGACCTAAATATTTTTTCTGGATATTTTGATATTTTTTTGTAAAATTATGTGAACACCTGAAGTGGCATTTTAAAGTGAAATTGCAATTTGCAATAGTGTAGTATTGCATCCATGGTCCGCTTCACAGCATTTCACATTCAGAAAATGACATGCAATACTTCATTATAAACTGTCATTTTCATGAAATAGCAAAATAGTGATTTCATTAGTGTAAAATTAGTGTATTTTTTATTAGTATTATAAGTTTTTTATTTTTATAAATTTTGGAAGAAATGTAAGTAAAAATAATATGAACAGCTTTAAATATTATTTTTACTTACATTTCTTCCAAAATTTATAAAAATAAAAAACTTATAATACTAATAAAAAATACACTAATTTTACACTAATGAAATCACTATTTTGCTATTTCATGAAAATGACGGTTTATAATGAAGTATTGCATGTAATTTTATGAATGTGAAAAGCTGTGAAGCGGACCATGCAATACTACACTATTGCATATTTCATTTTAAAATGCCACTTCTGTTTTTGGTGCCTGAGATATTTTTATATTTTTTTTAAATTTTATGTCTGGTAGCACTGAATATTTCATGTTTTATGTTTATTTTACATATTGATATAATCTGGTAGCACTGAAATAATTTAAACAAATATTGTTATTAATTAGAATTGGCAAAATTTAAGGAAAAATAAGTAAATATGTAATAATACTCATTTTAAACTGCAATAATACACAATAATCCGCGTCAATATAAAAATAATAATGTCAAAACAGAAAATTTGTGACAGTAGTATTTTGACATATATATCAAAATATCAAATATATCAATACATGCCGCTGGGCATGTATTTTTTGATATTTTTTTTTGACACTATCATGATATTTTAATATTTTTTTCAACCAATCAAAACTCGTTATTTCGTAAAATATCAAAATATTACTTTTGTGCTCTTCACGACCTAAATAAAAAATATTTAGGTCGTGAAGAGCACTAGTGTATTGATTATTATATTACTGATTTTCATACATTTTAAAATGGAAATGAATCTTAATGTTGGTCAGAAGTGATGATGAAGTGGAACAAATTGTAGCCACATCTGCAGCATTTATGATAAATAAATAATGATATTAACAAATTGTCGTTTTTTTGGAACTGGTATAAGTCCATCTTATTTTTATATTATATGGAGATATAAATATATTATCAGAGATATAAATCTCTTTTAACTAATACTTTAAAAACGATCACTTACAACTTACATCAATTTAATATTTAAAAAACATAAAATAAGCGTATTAACTTATGCCAATATTTTGCAAAACATTCCAATGCAAACCTATCTCCATTATAATATAAAATGGACTTATACCAATTTAAAAAAAAACTTCTCATAATAATTATTAATGCTATTATTATTATTATTATTTATTAATACATATTACTATTTATTTATTTAATAATAAGAATAGCATTTAATAATAATAATAATAATTTATAAACCTTACGAAAATTATTTAATAAGAATCTTTGCCCAATATTGTAGTAGTTTGTAATATATTTTTGAATTATATCATGAATTTTATTTGTGAAATTTATTAATTATGTTCATATGTGTTTTTAAATTTAAAATCAAATTTAAATTATAGAAAAATAAATAAATTTAAAAATATGTATGTTATATCAATATAATTAATGCTTCAAATAATTATTAACACATATTTTAACACTTAAAGGCCTGTACGGAAGTCGAGTGGAATGAAATTTTCATACAAATTTAACATCGTGAAATCAGAAGTGGCATTTTAAAGCGAGTTAACTCATAAATGAGTTATTGCAAAATCATTTCGTGGCATTCCACTTCTAAAAAATGACATGAGATAACTCATAAGGACTGTCATTTTTTGCAACAGCAAAATAGGTGTTCCATATTATGAGTTAGTGAGTTTAATTTAAGAATAAAGTAAAAATTAAATTAAATTTGGAAAATTAAGTAAGTAAAAATAACTTTTAAATATTTTTACTTACTTAATTTTCCAAATTTAATTTAATTTTTACTCCGACCTCCGTACAGGCCTTAAGAGTGTAGCGAAATTTTCATACAAATTTAACATCGTGAAATCAGAAGTGAAAATATTTAAGTACAAATACTTTTATTTAGAACAATTATTTGGCCTGAGGATTTCTCCTATTTCGCCAGAAACTTAAATTTATTTTTTATAGGAATTTACTAATTTTCTTTTTTCTGATAACCAGAGATCAGAAATTTCGTTTGACTTCCACTGCATTTAGAACTCCACAGTGACAACCTGGATTTTAATTTGACATGTCGTGTGACACAAAATAATTAATGACATTTACGATACAAGTAAACATATATTTGACAGTACTAAGTTATTTAAATATTCCCTTGTCTATATTTAAAGAATTGCAGATTATGATAATGTAATTTGCAATCCCTTTTTATTTATTCTTTAAATTACAAGCTTTTAATTTTTTAATGTAAATTTTACTTCTATACTTCTATATTTTTTTTTTTTTTTAAAGTTTTATTTTTTTTTTTCCTTAAAGTGAAATTTTGGATTCTTTTATGAAATTGATCATCTCACGGTATGATCCAAAACAGTTGCTTTTAAGTAGTTCGGTGACGCTTCTAAAGGTTAGGAAAATTCCATATTTAAGTCTTTCTACATTGAATTTTGAGCATTCAAAAATGAGATGTTGATTATCCTCATACTGTCCACATAAACTACAGTAATCGGAATCTTTAGCTTTTATTTTAAACAAATAAGCTTTATTATAACTATGGTTAGTAAATATGCGATTTAAAATTTTTATTTCTTCAGAATTGAAATGCAAATTGAGGAACCAAGGTTTTTTTAACGGAGCTGGACAAATGTTATAGAAGAATTACATTTTTCTAATGAAATGGATTGATATTCCAAACACCACCTCTCCCAGATTTGTTTCTTTATTAGATTTAAAGCATCAGGGAGTTTGATCTCTAAAACATTTTCACAAGTTATACCTTCTCTGGCCAGCTTATCAGCTTTTTCATTTAACTCGAAACCGGACACATCGGTACCCAATGAATTTCTACATAGGTACCCAATGAATTTCTATTTTTATAAAATTGTTGCCTATCAAAGATGTAATTTCCGATACTAATAGATTGTCAACCTCACTGTTATTTATAACTAAACAGCTGTTTTTGCTATCAGTCAAATTTGCAATCTTCTCTTAAGACTTAAGACTTCTCTTATTGCTAGTAATTCCGCTTTCAAGGATGACAGTTCAAAATTGATTTGAAACTTGTTAATGTATATGTCCTTACTGCAACAAAAAGCTAAACCAGATTTGTTGTTCATTACTGACGCATCTGTGGCAAAAATTGTAAATTTATTTTCATTAAGATAATTCATTTTTTCGCTTAGAAGTTTACTAAAAATTTCTTTGTTGGTCTTATTTTTGTTTAACTTAATTTGGTCCAATAGATCATATTTTATTGTTAAATTTTTTGCCTTACCCATCTTTTTTTTAATTTCTAAACTATTAAATACAGGTTTGAATTCACTGTACACTCTGTTATAACCTGTTTTAACTCATAAGTCTTCTGATATTGATCCTGATAGAGGCGCCTGATTATAAAAAAAAATTGTCAGTAATTCTTTAGCCGTTTACAAAAGACCCCTAAAGAAGGGTGGGAGTTCACCAGAGATTGCATAAACCACATGTGTTGGGGTGGACGGTGTTAAACCTAGACATTTTTTTATAGTCCTGTTTTGTAAAGTTGTAATTTGTCTTAGAACTTTGTTCGAGCTAATTAAAGTGGATGACCTTACATATTAAATTTTCGATCTGATTAAGGATTTGTACAGATTTAACGCAGTTTTTGGTTTTAAACCACCCCTCGAATAACACAACATTTTGAATAAATTTAAGTTTTTCCCTAGTGTCCCTTTTATATTATTATAATGATCATCATTTGTTAAATCGTTTCTAATTGTTCTACCAATAAACTTTAAACTATAAACTTGCGCTACTCTGTCATTACCCAAAAATAGATTAATTTTTACACCCTTTCCATTTCTTATGTTCATTATTTTAGTTTTCTGCATATTTATTCTCAGATTACGTTCTTTACATTTAAGAGCTATTTCATTCATTTTTTTTTGCAAATTTGTTGCTGCATCTTTTAAATCGTTCCCAGCTGAAACAATAAGAAAATCGTCTGCAAACTGAAAAATTGTTGTGTTTATATCTTCAAGCAAGTGTAGAGCTGCTGTATAGATGTTGAAAATAATAGGACTAAGACAACTGCCCTGTGGTATTCCATCAATCATAGTAACCTTCGCCGAACCAAATTTGAGAATTCTTGTGGAGAAACATTTTTTTTTCTTTTTTAAATAATGCTATAGTTTGATGTATGTCGTTTAAACACATGTTAGCTGATTTTCCTTTATTATAAGCATATGATCTGAAAGGAAGGAAATTTGATTCATTAAGAAAAACCAGGAGTCTTTCCTTTACCATGCCGTTTATGCATTTAAGTAGAACTGAAAGGAGTGAAATAGGACGGAAATTAGAAATTAGTGACAGATCTTTACCTTTTTTGGGTATGGGTACTATTTTAATTACTCTCCAAGATTCTTTAATATTCAAATTCAACCAAGCATTGTTAAAGAGAGCTAATAGGCTAATTAAAGATATGAAGGACAAAGTATTCAACATTTCATACGAAATTTTGTCATCACCAGCAGCTGAGCTTTCTTTTTTTGGTTTCAAAGTTTTATTTAATTCACTAATAGTGAAAGGCTCTTCTTTCTCAAACTCTCCTGTAGGTATTACTAGATTACTATTGTAAACATTTATATTTTTTAATTGCAAATCTAGAAACTCTTTTTTTTAACATCATCCCAGGTGGTATTGGTGATCTTTTCATTGATGTTTCTCAAACCTTTGATTTTTTTCCAGTAATTTTTCGTGTTTGTATTTTCATTTAATTCATCCTTAAGTTTTATCCAAGACTTGTTTTTAGCAATTTTTATTGTTTTTATGAGGGCGGCTTTTGCTTTATTGAGTGCTATCATGTTTGGTATGTTCGGAAATTTGTTCCATTTCAATAAGGCTGCTTTTTTAAATCTGAAATAGTTGTTCACATTTTCATCCCACCAGGCTTTAGGATTGAAATTCCTGTCAGATACATCAAAGGTGGCTTGTTTAATTTGTTTTCTGAGAAGCAGTTCTATGTTATTACCTAGGGGATCAACATTCATTGTTTTTAATCTTTCTAACAGTAGTTTTTTTGACATGAAGATTTTTTTTGAGACAACTTTCTGCGAATCAGGACTGCATTTTATCGTAAAAGTGATTGGATAACCATTTGATAATTTACCACCTTCCATTCTTGACAAATTAAATTTTGCTCAATGAAGGACAGATCAAGGGTCGATGAATATGAATTTTTATCTAATAGATTTGTATAGAAAGTTTTAGAGTTGTCATTTAAACAATTAAGTTTGGAAGACCAAATTGTATGATAAAGCATTTCTCCCTTTTTATTTGCAATAGGGTTTCTTCCCCACTCTTTTGCTTTTGCATTAAAATCCCCGCAAAAAATTACATTTTTGAAAGTTTCGCTAAAAAACAATAAGGCCTCTATTTCCTTCTTAAACACTTTGTCGTTCATTCCTGGAGGACAATAACATGAAAATATCGTGAAATTAACATTAAAATTGATGGTTTGAGCTATTACTACTTCTGCATTTGATTTGAAACTAATTTCTCTAAATTGTATGTCTTTTCTAAATCCTATAGCTACACCACCATACCCATATTCTCTGGATTTCAGGCATAAATTATAGTTCATTAACTTAGGGTATACATTTGGTTTTAACCATGTCTCAGATAGTATTAAAATGTTAAAATCAAAGCTATTGGAAAAAATTTCAAGTTCTCTTCTATTATTTAAATTTCTAACACTATTACAATTCCATTGCAAGACCTTTATCATTGGCTTGATAAAAAGAGTTGTTCACGGAAATGTCTGTCGATTTCTCCAATAAAATTGATTCCAATAAACTTTTTGCCTCCTCAACTAACAACAATTTATCTTTTCTGTCATTTCAAGTCATCACTTTCCCTAAGGATTTTTGAAGTAATGACATTAATTTTTCTATCTCCGTTGTTTTGTCACTTTGATTCATAAAAGCTAATGAATTAGATTGATAAATTTCTGTGTCAATTGAAGGAAACAGTATACTGTTTTCACCTTGACTCTTTATTGGTTTTGGTTTTTTGCGATTAACAATTTCATTAAATCTATTGCCACTTAGCATGATTTTATTTGTCAGTTCAGTATTTCTATTGCTAATTTTTGTTGTATTTTTTTTTGGTAATTCCGGGAAATTTTCATTGTCCATAAGCAAATTAAAGCGATTTGTTGGTGTAATTTTGTTTTTTGCTTTTAAGTTTAAAATTTAAGTTTTCCAAAATCATAATTTTTTGAATATTTATATTTTCTTCCCTTTTGGGACAAAATTTGAAAGTTGCTTTGTGTTGTTGCCCACAATTTGCACAAAGGGAAGTTATTTGTTTGCAATCATTTTGCTCATGATTACCAGAACAATTTGCACACTTTTTGTTGTTTTTGGCTTTACAGTGAAATGCTAAGTGACCAAAGTTTTGCCAATTGAAACATTGCTTGAGAGGTGGTATATAGAAGTCACAATCCATAATCACTTTCCCAAATCTAACTTCGTTCGGAACCGAATTTGCTTGAAAACCAATTTTTATTCTTTGAGTAGGAACAAATTTGGTCGAGTCATCCCTATCCCTACGAGTAATTCTTTCTATTGATTTAAGAACTGGAAAAAGTGGATCCACTTCAATTAGGTCAGATAATTCAACTATAGATAAATTTGTTGGAATTCCTAACACAATTCCAAATTTAACCACAAAATTTGGTAAAATTGTTGCTATCCGACCCTCTTCTACAAGTTTAACATTTTTAACTAACAAGTTTGCATCTTCATAATTTGAAAAAATTATCTTGCATCTCTTGTAACCTATTTTTCTAATCTCCGTTATATTTTTACAGTTTAATTTGTCAACAATACTTGCAACTGTTAACGAATTTATCTTTGCGGTTCAAAATTTTGAACTAAGTCAATATAAACTAGAAATGGACCTTTATCATTCTGGTCATACAATCATTCATGAACATTTGTCCAAGGATTTTTTTTAAAAACAGTCTCTTTATCCGAGACTTTGTCAGAAATTGTATTGTTACTAGTTTTACTTAAAGCGACAACAGGACTAACCGAAACACTTGTCTCAACTTTTTTCGTTATCGCTTTTGTACTAGTAAACAGATTAACTTTAACTGGAGATAAGTTATAAGAAACTAGATCATAAAACGAAGAACTAGAGTCTTCTTTGTCATTTTCATTAACACTACTTTGGAACCGTTTGCTTTTTTCTAATTCGTTTTCGGATTCACTACTTTCAGAAACACTTGTTTCCATTGCATTCTTCTTTTTTTTTAATTATTTTTTTCCTTTCTTTGTTTAAAGGGTACGTATTTTTAACATTAATTAAAGATATTGATTGGTCAAGTAGTGACATATTGAGACAAAAAGAGGCAGATAAAAGAAAAGACAAATTTACACGTGTTTTTCTAACCCCAAAAAAGAAAATTCATTGAAAATGCTAGGTTATTTTCAAACAGTTAGAAGCGTCACCAATACTATTGTTGTTTGCTTTAAAATTTTTTATTTTAACAGTTATAAATAATTAAAAAAATTTATGTTTATTTAATTAACTTTATTAAAAAATTTAATTCTAAAAACGATTTTATATAACTATATCTTTTATATTTTTTTTTTTTAAATCTACAGCAACTGTTTTAAATTTATATAAAATACCTGAGATTTCTTCTTTAATTATAATCTTTTTTCTTCTATTTTTTTCTTTTAATATACACAAAGATAAACACACACAAAAGTAAAAAAAAAACTTTGTACTGTTTTTCGTTTTTTTTATGTTTCTTTAACTATAAAATGAGGAAAGAAAGTTTAAAACCTCTTTAAATATTTATTTATTTTTTTTTTTTCTTTCTTTTATTTTATTCTATATAATTTTCTGTTTAAAAAACTTTAGAGATTTAAAACTTTCCAGAAACTTTTTTCTACTACGCTTTAATATATTACTCCAAACCAAATTTCACATGTGCAGACTATGGCTTCTTCTATTGATAATTGCTGTCTAGGGTTGCAAAAATTCCTGAAAATATTACCGATAACATCGAAATATTACAAAAGTATCGAAATTTTATTATGTCAATCTATCAAAAATTAGGTGATATACGCTATATCATGTTATAGAGGTAATATAGATTGACACATTTTTTATATGGAAATATTAGTCTATAACATGTATATATCATGTTATAGCTCTATATCATGTTATAGGCGCCCAGTTTGTAGAGGCTATAAATTATATAGGTAAGGTTAGGTTTTAATACAGGGATGACACTGAAGCGCCACGTCACTGCAGCCCTAAGGCTTATTGTAACATCCCTCATAGTTACTCATCTATCATACCTGTACTGCAAATGAAGCTATACAGGTTTGACAGAGATAGGTTCCATGTGTCGGATGGAGAAATGATATACCCGTGCAGATACTTTAGCCTCTTATTAGAGAGGGCCATGCATTCGCATAGTAGGTGTTCTGCCGTCTCCTCTTCTTTCTGGCAATATCTACATACTCGTTCCTGTGATAGCCTCATAGTGTGTAAGTGTTTTCTTAGTCCCTAGTGTCCTGTTAGGAAGCCAATTATAACTTTGACCTTTTTCCTGCTGCACTGTAGGAGTTCTTTTGTTCTTTTCTTCGACGGCTCCTTCATGAAGAGCTTGGAGTGTTTCATCCCGACTTTGTTGTTCCATGAGTTGATTTGAGCACATCTGGTTTCATCTTTTATTAATCCCTTTAGATGACATTTTGGCACCCCACAAAATTGTTCTGGACCCTCAAATAATGAGCCCGCACCTTCCTTTCCCAATTCATCTGCCATCTCGTTGCCCTCATATCCCGCATGTGCCGGAATCCATGATAGCGTGACCCTGTTCCTTTCTCCTAGCGAAATCAGGGTAATAAATTATATATTATATATTATTATTATTATATATTATATTAATTTATATATAATGGGTAGATAATAATGGGTTTATTAGGCTGTGTGCCAAAGGGTTTAAATTTGTAGTTTAAAATTAAATTATGACTGATGATATTAAATTATGACATTGGCGTGGTGAATATAAAAAGTCAAAATTTAACGACCTTCCAGACCTCGTTAAATTTGAAACTTCAGATTAAATTTTGATTTATTTATTCATATATCAGATTTTTTATTTACGTGGCCTATCTCATATGTATTGATACATTCCAATATTTATGATTTTTTTAATGTTTTATAATAGAATTATTAATAAAAATAAATTTATTTTTTTACAAGAAATTAAAGAAATATTATTAATAATAAAAAAGGATTAAAAAAAATGTTATATCAATTATAAAGTATTGTAATGGATCAATACATATGAGATAGGGCTCGTACATATTTATAATTTTATTTTTAAAAAAATTTAAAAAAATTTTTTAATTTTTTTAAAAAAATTAGAGAGCAAAAAAAAAGAAAATTTCATCCATCTTTTTTTAAAAATTAAACCAATTGGAACAGCAAACTTGATAGTAAATATTAAAAAAACTCACCAGCAAAAAAAAATTAATTTTTTGTGTCAAAATTTAAAATTTAAACTCTTTGGCACACAGCCTTAATAACTAATAATGGGTTTACCCTTTTCCGAAAAGGTGAAAAAAAAAATTGATTTTTAAAATATTATTTTAATCCTTTTTCTAGAATAAGTTGATTTAAAAAACATTCTGAAGCTTTGCACTATTACATTAAATAAAAAAAATCCATTTAACGCTTACCGTTATGATAATAACGGTAAATTATTCACTACACCTCTATATCTAGTAATTTGCAGTTTTAGACGACTTCTTAAAAAATACTTAAATTTTTTTTCAGAATTATAGGGAATTTCATTACCTACAATTGAAAAAAAAAATTGGGATCCTACAATTTACCGTTAAGGAGAAAATGGTAAAAATATAAATTTTTTATAAAATTTGTAATGCATTTTGCAGCCACTAGAAGCCGTTTGCGGGTAAAATGACGTCATTCAGAGCCCTGAAGTGGCATTTTAAAGTGAAATTGCAATTTGCAATAGTGTAGTATTTCATACATGGTCCGTTTCACGGCATTCCAACTTCAGAAAATGACATGCAATACTACATTATAAAACTGTCATTTTCATGAAATAGCAAAATAGTGATTTCATTAGTGTAAAATTAGTATATTTTTTATTATGTTTTTTTTTTTTATTTTTATAAATTTTGGAAGAAATGTAAGTAAAAATAATATTTAAACAATTTTTGTAATATATAAATAATAAAAAATTTATGTAGGGTAGAAAAAGTAGGTAAAGAGCAGGTGGATTTGCTAATAAAATTTATGAACAGCTTTAAATATTATTTTTACTTACATTTCTTCCAAAATTTATAAAAATAAAAATAAAAAACTTATAATAAAAAATACAATAATTTTACACTAATGAAATCACTATTTTGCTATTTCATGAAAATGACAGTTTTATAATGTAGTATTGCATGTCATTTTCTGAAGTTGGAATGCCGTGAAACGGACCATGTATGAAATACTACACTATTGCAAATTGCAATTTCATTTTAAAATGCCACTTCTGATGTCATAACGTACCGTAATTCGGAAGTATCCCGTTTTTATTTTCTCGAAATGCTTTACTAAAATTGTTTTCACTTTGTTTACCTTTAATTCAGAAATTGTCAGTTGTCAAATGAAGGAAAAATACACCTAATCTAGTACAATTAGTCTTTGTCGCTTAGGGAATACAAACCACTCTCAATTGAGAAAAGTTGTTAGGAGTGAGATTTACTCATAATCCTCACTCTCAATCATTAGGGAATCCGTACCGTATGGTGAAATGGCATTTTAAAGTGAGGTATCTCATAAATGAGTTATTGCATGTTCCATTTCGTGGCATTCCACTTTTAAAAAATGACATGAGATATCTCATAAAGAACTGTCATTTTATGCAACAGCAAAATAGGTGTTGCATATTATGAGTTAGTGAGTTTAATTTAAAGTATAATATGCTACTGAAGATTAGCTAAATTTTAACGCGATCTCCAAACTCTCAATACTGTGTAGAGATAAAATATTGTGGAAAAATATCGTGTAGAGATAATTTTTGACGTCTATTTCTATGTTTCGGAATCGATATATTCCAACTCTAAATAAATTTCTTCACTCATTTTGATATTTTAATTTTTGCAAAATTTGATTTTTTTTTCTCCAAACGTCAAAATTTCACGCGAAATAATGTTCAGAACATTATTTCACGTGAAATATTTAGTGGAGACTTTTGACAAGGCGCCGATTTTTCCTGCTTTTAGTAATCTTGAGTAGCGTACTACTTCAGCGAAATTTCGAGATAAATCGTAATCTTAAGTGCCAGTCACAGTGATTTCGATTCTAACGGCACGTTCGAATCGATTCGAACCGTTCGTTTCGAAAAGAAATTATAGTCACAATGTATTCGTTCCGTTTATATAAAAAAAATATGTTTAATCTCTATTTTATGTATTAAAATAAATATTTTCTGCATTTATTATACAATACTGGATGCTTCTTAACATTTTCAATAAACTCCCCCATAATAATTCAAAAAATTTTAATTTCAAATGTATAATTTATAGGTTATGTCATTCGACCCATCCGGCAAGTTAAAATATTTTTAACTCTTTTCGAATGAATTCTTTTCGACACGTTCATTGTGACTTGCAATCCGGCATACCATATAAAATATATGGGGCTGTCAAAATTTGAAATTTTCGATTCGAACGTGCCGTTCGAATCGAAATCACTGTGACTAGCACTGTGTATTTAGCTGAGCTAAATTTTGTATGGTAATCTTCCCTAATCGCGAGTAGCATACTGGTCTTAAGATTTAATTTAATAATAAAGAAAAATATCTACACAATATTGAGAGTTTGGAGATCGCGTTCAAATTTACCTAATCTTCAGTAGCATACTATACTTAAAGTAAAAATTAAATTAAATTTGTAAAATTATGTAAGTAAAAATAACTTTTATATATTTTGTAATATTAATTTAATTATACATTATATACATATATATAGATATTTAAATATAAATATTTATAAATAAATATTTTTCTTACAAAATATTTATTTTTATTTTTACTTACATAATTTTCCAAATTTAATTTAATTTTTACTTTATTCTTAAATTAAATCTTAAATTAAACTCACTAACTCATAACATAATATGCAACACATATTTTGTTGTTGCATAAAATGACAGTTCTTTATGAGATATCTCATGTCATTTTTTAAAAGTGGAATGCCACGAAAAGATTTTGCAATAACTCAATTATGAGATAATTCACTTTAAAATGCCTATTCTGATTTCACGATGTTAAATTTGTATGAAAATTTCGCAACGCTCAGATCTTCGTACTGGCTTTAAAACCCCTTTTACACAATCCGCTGCTTACTGCTGCTGCTATGTTCTGTTTTACTACTTGTTTGGTTGTTACTGCCACTGTTGCGGTTCTTTTGCTTCTATTATGTTCAACAAAAATCACAGTTTCTGGCTGCTGGGGATGTATCTATAGTTTTACAAAAAATACAGCATTGGAGCCGAACCCGGTTCCGCTATGGATTTTCTCGATCTGTCAGTTACTGCCATATGTCAGCTTATATGTCATAAACATAGCCGCTTAATAAGAAATTAGTAAGAAAACGGAAAAAAATATAACAAATATTAAATTTCCAAGTCATATTCAATTATAATAATGAGTGATTTTCATGAGGTTCGTATAATATCAAAAAATAATATTTCTTTTAAATATTTTTGCAATTTCAGAATATGAGTGGTAAAGTATTGACGGATCATGAAATCGAAATGCAAAATCAAATGAGGTCTGTTCCCGCAGTTATGACAACGCCACTATCTGTACCGCCGCCCATATCGGCTCCTCCGCCAATGTCAGTTTCTGGAGCTAATTCAGTTCCTCCGCATATTTCTGGCCCACCTCCTATGTCAGGGCCACCACCTATGTCGGCTCCACCAACTATGTCGGCACCGCCGCCCAACATGTCTGCACAAATATCTCAGATTTCGGGACCACCTCCATTAGGTATTCCGCCACCACCAATGCCACCACCAGGAATGCCTTTAATACCACCGCCAAATTCACTTATGTCGCGACCTCAAAATTGGATGCAAGCACAGCAAAATGTTCCGCCACCTCTTCATAAGCAAAAACCACCGCCACCACAACAACAGCAACAAAAAATCAATTCTGATAAACATAAGCAACTACCACCCGTTTCAGAAAATTCAGTAAAACCACCAGCACTCATGTCCATGAAAGTAACAAAACCTGTAGATGATGATGAGCATTCTGGAGGAAATGATAACGATAGTGGTGATGATGAGAATGGTGATAAAACTCCAAAAGAAGTTGTGCTACCGAAAGCCTTAGAAGATGCATTGGCTCTTAAAGATCAACGTGTTGCCGATCTGCAAGGTGGAAACGAGATATTTACTGTAGAGGAAGACAAACAATTAAATATTCCTAGTGGTGTAATAAGTACAGATTATGCTGATGCTGAAGGTGATTCTGACGATGAGAACGATGGACCTCCCGGTATTACAAATTCAGATGAAATAAATAAACCACAAAATAAACAGGATAAAAATAAACGTAAAAAGAAAAGAAGAAAACAAAATCGTAAGCAAAGACAAAATGCCCAAAAAGAATTTGAAGATAAGGTTGATAATGAATTAGATAAAAAATTAGATGGTGTTAAAAACAAAGAGGATAAATCGTCAAAGGAAAATGATGTTACAATTGAATATATTCCAGAAAGAATTACTGTTGCTGATTTAGCACCAATGTACCGACAATTTTATCGTGTATTTGAAATTTTCAAATTAGAAAATAAACCAAAACCAGCAGATGGAGAAAAAATGGGTACTGCGTTTGAACAGAGTCAAGCCGCTATGAAAAACATTGAAAAAATGTTAGGTGAAGAAGATGATGATGATATGGATTTAGATAAAAAAGATGACAAAGAAAAATTATCAAAACGTAAATTGAAGAAACTGACACGATTAAGTGTTGCTGAATTAAAACAATTAGTTGCACGACCTGATGTTGTTGAAATGCATGATGTAACAGCACGCGATCCAAAATTACTTGTTCAATTAAAAGCCCATCGCAATACTGTTCAAGTTCCACGGCATTGGTGTTTTAAACGTAAATATTTACAAGGCAAACGCGGTATTGAAAAACCCCCATTTGATTTACCAGCATTTATAAAGAAAACTGGAATAATGGAAATGCGTGAATCATTACAAGAAAAAGATGATGCAAAATCACTTAAAGCCAAAATGCACGTTCACGCGACCTAAAATGGGTAAAATAGATATAGATTATCAAAAATTACACGATGCATTCTTCAAATGGCAAACAAAACCACGTATGACAATTCATGGTGATCTATATTATGAAGGTAAAGAATATGAGACACGATTAAAAGAAAAAAAACCCGGCGATTTGTCAGAAGAATTAAGAATTGCATTAGGTATGCCGGTTGGTCCAAGTTGTCACAAAATTCCGCCTCCATGGTTAATTGCACAACAGCGTTATGGACCACCACCTAGTTATCCAAATTTAAAAATTCCCGGTTTAAATGCACCAATTCCTGATGGTACTTCATTTGGTTATCATGCAGGTGGATGGGGTAAGCCACCAGTAGATGAAAATGGCAAACCATTGTATGGTGATGTATTTGGAACGAATATGATTGATTTAGACGTAAGTATGATAAATATAGGGAAAAGTTATTAATTTGTAGATTTGTCGAAATTTTATTTATAGAGTGGCATCGATGAGGGTGATATTGAGCGCAACCAATGGGGTGAACTCGAATCTGAATCTGAAGAATCTTCAGAGGAGGAAGAAGAAGAAGAAGGAGAAGATTTAGTCAATGGTATGGATGAAAGTGGTTTAGTAACACCTGCTGAAGGATTGGTAACGCCATCTGGTCTCACAAGTATTCCTGCCGGAATGGAAACTCCTGAAAATATTGAGTTACGTAAAAAGAAAATTGAAGCTGAAATGGAAGAGTAAGTAAAAAATATATTTTCAAAGAAAAATGAACTAAAATTAAATTTTAAATTTTGTAGTAATGAAACTCCAGTTTTATATCAAATATTACCAGAAAAACATGCAGATCGTGTTGGTGCTTCAATGATGGGCTCAACACATATTTACGATATATCAACAGTTAATAAGGCAGCACGTGTGCAAGCAACAACTGGTGGTACTGATCGGGAGGGAATGGTTGAATTAGCACTTGATCCATCTGAACTTGATTTAGACAATGATGCTATGGCTCAACGTTATGAACAACAAATGCGCGAACAACAAAGTCATCTACAAAAAGAAGATTTATCTGATATGTTAGCTGAGCACGTGGCTAGGCAAAAATCAAAAAGAAAAAGAGCTCAAGCTGATACAACTAAACAGACTAAAAAATATAAAGAATTTAAATTTTAATAATCTAAAACTAAAGTTTTTTTTTGTAGTTTCAAAGAAAAAATAAATGAAAAAAATCAATTTAAGTATTCTAATCGTTTCCTTTCAAATATAAAAATTATTAATAAAATTTTATATTTCCTTTGCTTTGTATTTTTAGTCAGCATTTATAAAATAAAAAAAAAATATTGTAAAATGTTTAAAACTTTATTTACAAATATAGACCTTTTATTCATACGAAAATACAGTGGAAGTAAATTAAATCAACCATTAAAAATTACTGTTTGTGGTGCAGCTGGTCAAACTGGTCAAATTGTATCATTCTTTTTAAAACAATCACAATATAATTTAGATATATCATTACACGACACATCTCCAAATTTAAATCAGTTAGGTAAACAATTATCATTAATAAATACAAAAAATAAAATAGATGTAAATATTGGTCCAATTAAATTAAGAACAGCATTAAAAGTAAGATTTAATTTGGTTAAAAAAAGGTTTAAGTATGTAAATACTTATGATTAAGTAATGATTATATATTTAATTTGAAGGGTTCAGATATTGTAGCTATTTTGGTAAAATCTAAACAAAAAAGATTTTCAATAGATGATGTTTTTGAGCATAATTTTACGCATGTTGGTAATATTGCAAAATGTTGTATTGAAGTTTGTCCAGAGGTTGTACAATATTCAATAATTTATTTTTCAATTATTTAGAGAAATATATTAAATATTAATTATTTAGGCTGTTTTGGGAATTGCTACTGGGCCGCTCAATAGTATTATACCGGCAACAAATGAAGTATATAAATATTTTGGTATTCAACATTCTGATAAAATTATTGGAATAACATCAATGGATACAATGCAAGCTGGGATAGCATATGCAAATATGTATCGTTTTGATCCAAGTGATGTATTTGTACCAATAACAGGAGGAACTACTAGTTAATTTTTAATTTTTATGAAGAAAAGTTCATTAAATTTTATATATTTTTATTTAGATGAAACAGTTGTACCAATTTTTTCTGAAGGCTCACCATGTCCAGATCAAGAAGTTGGACGTGATCATTCTGAAAGATTATATAATCAATTTATGGAACATAAAAGTTTATCATTACATGCTGAATTATCTGCAGGTTATGCAATAACAAAATTTTTTGAATCTTTAATACGTGCTATGTTAGGTGAAAGAGATATTGTTGAAACAGCATTTGTAGCTGCACCCGAAGATGCCCCAGCTAAATACTTAACATCTCTAGTCGATTTAGGTGAAAATGGAATTCAAACTGTATACGGTGCACCAGTTAATTTAAATCGTTTTGAAAAGAAATGTATGCAAAATGCAATTGCCCATTTACAACGTGATATTATGGTAGCTGAAAAACATGTTTTTTCAGCAACAAAAGCTGAAGCCCGAAATCGATAAATTGAAATATCATTATTATAACTATTGTAGCTATGAAAAAATATTTATAAAATTACTTTATATTTATAAGAACTAGCCCGATGAATATATTCTTTTTTAAGAATAGTATATAATATACAAATACAATTTTATGATAAAAAATTTATATGTAAATTAATATAGCAACATTATATTTGAATGTAAACAGTGAAACATTTTTTTTTTAAATTATATGGAATAACAAAAAACCCTAATTATCCAATTCTTATATATTTTTCTATTCAATCAAAACAATAGCAACCAACCATCGTTCATCGTAAAAGGTTTGTAGAATGTGGATCATAAAATAATTCTATAAAAATAATTTTTTTTTAATCTATTTTTATTTTAAATTTTGACGATTACAATATTATTTTTATCTAACTACGATAATAAACGATTTATGGTGAAATATTAAATATAGTTGAATTATATTATAAATTTATATTTTATTTATTAATAATTGTTTATTATCAAAATTTAAAACAAAAATTAAGATTACAAAAAGTATCAAAGGATTTTCATCTTATAATATTTTTCATTTTCAATTATTTTAAATTACAATATAAAAACAAAATTTAGTTCAATAATTATGGTTTCAAAAAAATCCCTTTAAGATTATTTGATACATTTTTTTTTCTTCTATTTATGCTCTTCTATTTAAATGTTAAGAACGCATAGTTTATCTTTTTTTTATTGTTATTAATTTAAAAGAAAAATACAAATAAGTTTTATTTTTATTATTTTTCTTCTTGTAATAAGAAGCCCATATATATTACAACCTCTACACTTTGCACTAAAATAATGTAAAATTCTCCATTAATATTGGTTCAAGTTTACAGTTTTTACATATTTATAAAATATTTTAATTGATTGTGATCAACTGCAGATTATTTGAAAGCGCGATATATTATATTAATACATTTATGATACGATACTTAAGTATTTTTATAATTTTTATAATAGGATTTCTCGAATAAGAAATACTATACAAAAAAAATTTTTTTTAAATAAACAAAATAATTTTTTTTTAATAAAATAAAAAATAAATAATTTTAAATTCATTTTATAGGGAAAAATGCATTAATTCTATGCAAAGTATAGCTTGTATTTTAAATCACCTTAGAAATTCATTTTTATTTAAATTCAATTTAACAAAAAAAAAAAGTAATTTCGTTTTAAAACGAAGTTTCTTCAAGTTCTTCTAATTGGGAGTTGCTTTTGATGAAATTGGGCATCCCAAAATTTCATTACCACAAATTAAAAATAATAACTAAACATTAATTTTACATTTTAGTTGTTGTTGTCTAAAAAAAAAAGATTTATTTTTATTATTATTTAATTTTTTTTTTTAATTTTTTTTTTGCCAATATTTTACTAGTTACATAAATAACTGGAATATAATGTCAAATATAAATTTTGGATTTTTTAAAAAATATAATTCTATAACAAAAAAAATTAAGTAGAATTAAAAATTGTTTTTTTTTTCAAATATAATTAAAAATATTTTATTTTTGTAATATTTTTTTTTTAAATTGTTTGTGTAGTAAATTTTCTTTCTTTGTTGTATTTTTATTAAATTGCTAAATTTTTATGTTATTTTTAAGTTATTTATGTATTTAGTCATGATTGTGTGTATGTTCAAAAAATATAAAAATTTCAAAATAAATTATTTGTTTTTATTTAAAGTCTACTTTGTGTGTTTGTAATTTCATATATTTTATTTAAATAATTTGTATGATCTGTTTCCCTCTAAAAAAATAATTGGCTCATCATAATGTAAAATTGCACTAAATTTTATTGATGCATTTTAAAAAAACAAGTGTATTTTTCTATATAAAAAATAGATTTTTTTGTTTGTTTAAAAATTATTTTAAAAATAAAATATTGTCTAATATTTTTGGAATTCCTTTAAATATAAAAAAAATATTAAAAGAACTATTTTAAAATTGCTGTAATTTTTTCAAAATTATTGTCAATTGGTTTGTTTTTGGTTTTTGCATATGATAAATAATTTGCATATGATAAAAATAAAAACTAGAAATAATTGAAAATGAGTTGCAGTATATAAAATCAAAACAAATAAAGAGATGAAATCGAAATGTAAAATATTATTGCTATACAAATTGAATTTCCTATCAAATAGAATTTTACAAGTATATATAAATATTTTATGTTTGTATATTTAATTAATATTAGTTGTTTTATTATTCTTTGGTTTAAGTAAAAATAATTTTATTTTTTTTTTTAAATTCGATTGTATAGCAAAAAAATTTACAAATTGATATTGATCACTTCATATATTGACGTGTATATCAGTAATTCATTTAAAATTATTTATAGTTTTGACTTTTCTGACGCAATAATATATAGAAAAAATTGTAATCAATATTTAAAAAAAATTACAGTAAGTTTTAAATATGTTAACATAAATTTTCAACAATCCAGTGTTAATGAAAATTTCTAAGAAAAAGAAAAATGTAAATTTAAAAGTAATTTTGTTATGTTTTTTTTTGTGGTGACTAAAATAAAAGAAGAACATTTACAAAAAAACAACGAACAACAAACACACACAAAGTCTTTGTTTTTAATGTAAATTATTTTATGTTTTGCTTATTTAAAAACTAAGTTTTTTTCTTTCTTTTTTTGCTGTTGTTAAATTGAATTTTTTTATGCGACGACAGCATTACATTTTTGTGGTGTTGTTGTTCGGTTCATTTTTTTGTCATAATTTTTAAATATTCAAGTGCATTATGAGCTGCATTTGATTGTGCCTCTTTAGATGTTGAACCAGATCCATGACAAACAGCAACCGGTAGTGAAGATAATTGTACAAGACATTGCGAACGTCCTGAATATGTTCTTTCTTCAATATCAACATACGTTACCTCAAATTCATGTTCCATAGCAAGTTCTTCAAGAAATTGTACATAATTTACATCAATATCATTTAAACATGTTGTCTAAAAAAGAAAAATAATATCAAGTATACTTCGTGTAAAAACATTTACATGCGAAAGTAAATATACTGTTATATTACGAAAATAGATATATATGTACTATAAAAAGTTAATGAAGCAAGAAATAGCTAAATAAATTAAAAAAGTAAAACAAAAATCAACTTACTTGCAATTTAGACAATTTCTCCCCAGTAGCACTTTTAAGTGCTCTATGAAATTGTGCAACTTTCTGGCTGTAGTGACTTGTCAAAATAGGTACATGAGACTCTTTCAAATCCCCATAACGATTTAACACAACACGACTCTGCAAAAACACACAATTATTTTATTATTATAATATTTTTTGGATTTTGTTGTTAGTTAATTTTATAACAAATTTAGTTTGAGAAATTATAATTAATTACAATTTATATTTTCTCAATTATTTACTCATTCAGAACACAATTTTATTTCATTAATTCTTATATAATCCGTGAAAATTTAAAATATATTACGAAATAAAGATTCTTTATCCATATTAATTAAAAAATTGTGTGTATCTGCATTTGATTATAAAAGAAAGAAAGAAAAGAAATCAAATTGAAGAAGACAAAAAATAGTCAAGCAATAAACTTATAAATTCTTAAACACATGCGGAATTATTTCCATATAATTACATCATCATTTCCATCCTCATCCAATACTTGTGAAATTTGTGAATGTTCTAATGGATTTTCCTGCAATCTTGTCCACATTTTATGTGCTGCCAAACGTTTAGCAACTTTTTTACTTTTACCACGACCAACTTCCCTATATTTTAATATAGTACAGGCAATTGTAAATTGTCGTTCATGTGGTAAACCCACTTCCATTTCAGTTTCATAAGTTGGTGGTGGCCAACGTCTAGCCATACACATTTCTTGTAACCAACCAATTGGGTTACCTTGTACTTTCTCTTCATAACTATTACTGATTAATATTCAAATATAAATATTTATATATAAAATTTAATTTTTATAATTAATTATGTATAACTTACTCTCCTAAACTATTTAAAACAGTTTGCGCCTCACCATTATGTGGTACTGATGAATTTAAATTTTGTAAATCTGGTGTCATAACACCAGTTAATTTGTCAATTAAAGCTTTCGCGGCAGCATGTTTAGCTTCTTTTTTAGATCTACCAGCACCCATTGCTGTAAATGGTATTTCTTTATCATTAAATGATACACGATAACGAAATGTTGGTTCATGAATAGCGCCTTCGATTTGAACGAGCTCATAACTTGGTGTGATACCACGACGACTTAATAATTCTTGCAGAATAGATACAGGTGTTTTCATAGCCATACTAGGAATATCTTGCTAAAAATAACAAAACATATTAAAATTTTAATGAAATATAAATTATTTTCTTACAGTTTTCAAGGCATCTTCAATTGATAATGGCTCAGCTGTAATTTGTCCTGTAATTTGTCGGTGTTGTTGTTGATGCTGCTGCTGATTTTGTTGCTGTTGTTGTATTAATTGGGGATTCTGCTGATTAGTTTTATTAGTTCGACCACTTCGACGGCGGGGAGCAAAGCCTCCAATTTGTTCCGCAGGTTTCATATTAATATTATTATTATTATTACCGATATTGGAATTATGCATGTTTTCCATTTTATTTTATTTAAATGTCAAAAGAAAATCTACTTTTTTTCGAGGGGTCTGGGAAAATTTTAAAATTAATTAAAAATTCGCAGATCTATTTAGTAAATTGTTATAAATTGATGTATAAAAATAAAAAAAAATATAAAAAAAATATGCAAGCGATTATATTATATTTGACGACATAAATATATTTTTTTTTAATCTGTAATATTTACAGGAATAATTTACAATATTTTTTAAGTACTGTCAACTTTTCTAATTTTTTTTTTTTTACCTTGTAATATAAATTTGAAAAATCGATTTTTTTTGTATTGCGATTGGGATAGAGCGGTTAGATAAAATTAATTAAAAAAGGTTAAAGCATATAGAAAAGTGGATTTAAATAAAGAAAAACTGTTAAATATTGTGTGAAATTAACTAAATTTATTTATAAATCTATTACATTATTTACCTTTATCCCTATATTTGCACGATCTCTCGAAGTAAAAAAAACGTACCTCTCAGTAACAATTTGAAGGCATGCTCTGACATTTTCCAAAATTACCGAACCCAATTAGCCAAGTTACATAGTAAAGGAATTAAGTATGTTTTACTAGTTTACTGGGCAAGTATTCTTACTACGATATGATCTATATATATTACGTGTTTTATATTGAAAGTTATACTAAATTAATTATTAAAACGATTTGAAATAAATTTTTAATCTTACAATTGTAAATCAAAGAGTATTGCAATATATTTCTTAAATCTTCTTGCATAAACTTTTATATACACTTAAGTTGTCTTATTGAATTTAAATAAACTTAAGAAAATTCAAGTAAATAGCCTTTTAGATTGTAAATTGATGGTGTTTTTTTTCGCCATTTCAAATATTTATCAAATAGTGGTAAGGCACATTGTTTGTACAAATTGTTATCATTAAAATAAATCCTCCCTTTTATCATCTCATCAAACGATTTATTTTAAATCGGAATCTGAAAAATATTTTAGTCCATCCACATTCCATACGCTGCAATTCAACATGATTATACGGTGATTTGTTTATTGGTTTGGTGGTGATTAACTGCCAAGTTGGCTGTCAAAAAAAGAAAATTATTATTTTTGGTCTTAACAAAATTAATTAAATTTAATGGAAAGTAGCTAGAATTTTTTTTATAAAACTTTCAAAAGCAATGTCTAATGGTGAAGAAAATGTTTTAGAAAATTGGGAAGAATTTGATTTAGAAAACGGGGTAAGATTTCTACTTTATGTTTTCTATACACTAAGAAATTAATATGATCACAGAAATGATATGAGTGAATTACCTTCTCGCCCATTGTATTTTTGCCATTTTTTTGACATTTAAAATTATTTTTTTTTATTTGAATGAAAAAGCGTCTCGTGCATGGCAGGTTTTTTATATTCAGAAATAAGGAATACTTTTGCATCTTATAATTATAAATATTGCAAGAGATTCAAAATAGTTTCACTTAGTTGATATTTTCTTAAACTACTAGGAATAAAATCAGTAATTGGGTAACTAAACAATTTTATTAGTTTCAATTTTTTTTATTTGTTTCTCTATGTATATTTTTTTATGCATTACATACCAAATAGTTTAACCTCAAATTTAAATCACATTTTGTAAATGGAAATATGATTAATATGATATATTTAATGATATTAAATATATCAATATGATATTAATTAATGTAAACGACTTTTAACAAATGGTTTACAATATTTATATAAATATATTTCAGTTTAACAGTCAGTTGGATCAAATACGGAAAGATTTAGAAGCAGCAGAAACAAATATTCAAAACGAAAGTGCAATGTCTTTCCAAAATAGTATTCCATTAATGATGGTTATGAGACCTGAAGATGAATATAATTCTGGTAATTATTCAGCTAAACCAGCTGTGAAAATATTACGTCGTCCGACACAACAAAATGAATCCCGTGGTAATGATAATCGACCAAAACAGCCAATTAAAACATTACAACAAAGAGAACAAGAATATGCAGAGGCAAGACTGAGGATTTTAGGATCCGCCAAAAATCCCGAAGATGAGTTAGAGTAAGTTATTTTTTATAGGTATTAATAATAAAAAAAATTCTTTAATTTTGCTTTCAAAAATAATAGAGCAGCATTAGATAAAAAACTAACAACAAAATCACAAGATATTTCAAATACAACTGCTATATTATCATCTTCAGCAGAAGCAACATTAGCAGAAATAGCAGCTTTTAAAAATGCAAAAGGTCCATTGTCAATTACATCTAATTCAATTACAAATGGACAAATACCAGCACTATCACCGCCACTAAATAGAAATCCAGAAAATGTGTTAAGGATGCCGAAAGGACCAGATGGGTCTTCAGGCTTTAAAATAAGGCGGTAGTTTTAATATTATTCTTTTTACGTGAAAAGCGAAATTAATTTAAAACACCAAGAGAATATAAAAAAAACTCGCAAGTGTAAATGTATAAAAAAAAGATAAAACTACTTTTTTCTAATCAATTTGGTGAAAAATTTTACAATAATTTTAAAAATATATATGAACCACACTTAAAATTATGTACAGATATACTCTTAATATTTTTCCTTAAATATTTTGGTTTTTAATTAAATATGATATAAAGCAACACATAGCATAGCATGAATACTATACTAAGACGAAATTTATCCGTTTAAATTGAAATTATTTTCTTTTCTTTTATTATCAATATGTAGTTTATTTATAAATTCATTTAAAATTTAATATATATATACTAATATATATATATATATATATATATATATATATATATAGGAATCTACATTAGTATATATATATATATGTATATATATATATATATATATATGGATGGGATTTATTAATTTATTAATTTATAGTTAAAATTAGAATGAAAAAAAGGAATCTACATAACTATTTGTAAATAAAAACAAATTCATTTTATTAATCCATCCCTTTTAATTTAAAACTAGTTATTTTGAATTTTCAAATTTGATGTACATTTTTGTATTCAGTATATTTAAAACTAAAAAATTTTTATAATACTTGATTTTGATTTGTTTAAATTTAATATATATATAAAAATATATATATATATATATAAATATATATAATTTCATTTTGAATTATATAAATTTTTTTAGAATTTAGTGAATTTCTTTTCAATTTAATACTATTATTATTATTATTATTATTATATAAATTGTAAATTTAAGTTAAAATAATAATTTCTTTACTGTTTAAGGAAAATATTTTATATAAAAATAAATAAAAAAAAAAAGAAAAACTTGTAGTCTATCGACAAAGAAAAACCATAATCTACTTTTATTATAAACAGACAATTTTCAACAAATTTATATGAATTATATAAGATACTAAGGAAAATCTTTATTTATAATCAACTATTTTAAACATTATGGCATCTTTAGTATTGTCGATTGGTTCTCATTTAAAATTGTTAAGGAAGCGGAGCCCATGAATAGGGATTGAAATTGAATTGAAGTGGTATTATCATTTAGTTAAAAAAATACAAATTTACAATCCACATCGGGTCCATATTTACATACATATGATTAAGAATTAAGTTGACATTCAAAATTTATATGGGATATAATAATAAAAAAAATCCACAATTTTAAATATTTCTTTGCTTTTAAATGTTTCTTGTTTATTAAATATATTATTTTTAACCTTTATAAATTGTTTGAATAAATTTTACTTCTTTATTTACTCAAAAATATTCTTGACTGATTTAGATCATGCGACTGATTAAACTTTAATCAGTCATTAAACCCTTTTAGAATTTCCATAATCGGTTGGGTTGGGATTGGATTGATATGATGGGATTATCGTTATAAAAAAAACACAAATTCAATCTGTATCTGTACCGTTTCAATGCATGATCTAATAACATGATACAATTATACTTAGTAATTATAATTAGTATAATTGTATCATGATCTATAATAATAGAAGGTCTGCTGGGTATTAAATGACAGCTGCCATTTTTATTTAATAACACGTCATCGGCAAGATATGTTTTTGTATTAGATCATGTGTTTTTGTTTTGTTTATTATTAAATTAAAATTTGGAAGTGAAGGTAGTGAAAGTGAAAGTGAAGATTAAAAATTATTATTATTAAATATATTATTTTATTGACAATTATTAATTTGAAATAAATTTGGTTTGTGGAGTTTATTAAACAATTTTTGTAGTTTTATTTGTATGTGGAATTTTGATATAATAAAGTGAATTAAAATTTATTTGGACAATGAGGTATTGTGTGGTTAAAGACTGTGTTAGCTGGAAGCAGCATGATGATAACATTAATTTTTTTAAATTTCCAAAAGATCCGGAAATAAAGAAATTGTGGGTTAACGCATGCGGTAAAAAAAATGTGAATTTTAAATCTGGAACAATTTGTTCTAAACATTTTACGGATAATGATTGGCGGTTGAAAGACAAATTGCTCAACCTTCCAATAAAAAAAAGATTGTTGGATCCGAAGGCTGTTCCAATCCAACTGTAAGCGTACATATCAGCAGCGTGTCAGTGGAACGAGCAAATCGTAACAAAAAAAGAACAGCTAAAAAAAATGTACTTGAAGCAGTAGCCGAATTTGATTTGAAGTATACAATTTTTTTTTACTTTTAATACATAAAATAATATCTACGATTATTTTTAGTCAGTCTAAATTACAAGAAACAAGTCATACAGAAAATATTGAAAATCAAGATCCAAATAAAATGTCAGTTGAAGTTCAAACAGAGTAAGTTTAATTTAATATAACATTTGTTTCCAAATAAACAATATTTACATATTTTTTAGGGTATCATTAGAATGTGCTAGGGAGTTGAAAATTATAGAGTTAGAGAAAAAATTGATTGCATCACAAAAAGAAGTTGATAAAATGAAAAATGAAAATAAAGAACTCCGTAATTTAGAAACTTCTGTTAGTAATATATTTACTAGTGGACAAATAAAAAGATTAAGAAATCCGAATAAAAAAATGAACTGGTCCCTAGATGATATTTCAGCTGCTACATGCTTACATTCTGCTGGTCCTCGGGCATATAGATTTTTGTGCCGCAAAAATTTTCCTCTTCCAGGAACATCTACATTGAGGCAGTGGGCTCGGAAGGAGGACTCTATAAACCCTGCCAAGAGTTTATGGAAAAAATATTAAAACTAGAACAAATTTTTAAAGAAATTAATAATAATAAATTAAATTTTATAAAAGATTATTTAAAATATCATAAGAATAAATGTGATAATATAGATTTGCCTGATAGAGTAAAATTATTATTTAATTAAATTATTATATATTATAGCAGATTATATTTTAGAATAAGAAATTTAAATAAAAAAATAATACTAGAAAAAAATGAAACAAGAAAATTAAAAAAAACTATAACATAAAAATATAATTTTTTATTTATTTTCCCTTTAAATTTTACAAAATATGAGAAAACACGAACAAATTCCATACATTTTTTATTCCATACAAAAAAATAATCTTGCCGATGACGTCACAGTAAATTTAAATTGAACTGTCAAGCAGACCTTATATTATTAGATCATGGTTTCAATGCACATGGGATTGAGTTGACAGTTTTGAGAAAATTTATGATATTTATAGCGGTGTAAATAATATTTAGAGTAAAAAAGTAAATTTATTAAAAAAAAGTATGGAAGATGAAAATTAATATATTTAATAAACATATGAAACATTTTGAAGGAATGAAATATTGAAAGTATAGGAGAAATTTATTTTCACTATTACCTTGTTTCCATGACGAGTTGAACTCGAGTTCAACTCGAGTTGAACCCCATGGAAACACGAGTTGAGTTGAGTTTTCGTTAAATCCATTTCAACTCCACGAAACTAGTGGGATTGAGTTGAGTTATGTCATTGTATTAGTAAATTGACATTTTATATCTTTGTATGTGTAAATGAACAAAAAATTATTATTTTTTAATAATAATGGCGTCAGGAAGGCTTTTTTGGAGTGACGATGAAGTAAAAATTGTAATATCAGTAATGGAGGAGAAAATTATATTAAAATTAATGACATAAATTTAATTATTATGAAATAAAAAAACCTGTTTTATATCGTGTTGCCAGAACTGTCAGTTCAACTCAACTCAACTCGAGTTTTTGCATGGAAACGACTGGGGTTGAAATTTGAATTTTTTCAACTGAACGATAATTCAACTCAACTCAACTCAACTCAACTCCGTGCATGGAAACTAGGTATATAATTTTATGATATTTAACACTCCGAAATCCGATCCAATCCGAAATCCGACTAAATAGTTTCGTGGAGTTCAAATGGATTTAACGAAAACTTAATTCAATCCTAACTCAATCTCTGTTTCCATGCACACTCTTATCCGGACCGGATTGAACTCGAGGTAAATTCATATGGAAACGTAAAGTAAGAATTTATGTAATTTTAGGCAAAACAATTTTTACTGGGCCTGACTATTAATGGGGGTGATTCTGTAAAACCTGCTATCTTAAAAACCTGCTATGCGGTCCATATACAAATTTAAAATTCTGCTATGAACTGTCAATTTTTATATGGACCTAGCAGGTTTTGAAAATAGCAGAAGTGGCATTTTAAAATGAAATGCAATAGTGAAGTATTGCAAATATCATTTCGTGGCATGCAAATATCATTTCGTGGCATGCAAATATCATTTCGTGGATGGAATGCCACGAAATGATATTTGCATGCCACGAAATGATATTGAAATTCTATTTTATTATTGGCTACAAATATATATTAACTTACTCTATAAAAAAATTGGTATTAAAACTAAATACCAATGGGTTATATTATATAGCTTGCTTGCTTTAATATGGCTTTAATATGGAGTTGAGTTGAAAGCGTCTCAGGTTGAGAAGTTCAACAAACTGAATTGAGCGAAAGTACTAATGACAAAAATTAAATTTTAGAAAAGTTACAGAATTCGTAAACGGTATTATAAGGTTCAGAAACTCGTATCAATTTATAATAGGGTTTAATTTTTGAAAAATTAAACTCAAAACCAACTTCGTTCTAGTTTTTTTTTAGAAAAAAATGCAGAGGTAAAATTGAAAGAAGAATTCAGTGTTTTTACATGTGTGAGTGTTGTGAGCGTTTTGTCTGCCGCGATTGAAAAAGTAAAAATTATTTTTCAAAAAAAAGATTTGATTAAAAAAATTTATCAACAAAAAATCAACAAAATATAGAATTGGTACATTTTTGAACACATTTTTTTTATCGACTTTTGATATAATTTATTTTGTTTTTATCATTGAAATGAACGTTAAAATTTTTGAGTGTTCAGAAAAAAAATGTCGCAAAAGAAAAAATCTATGGATTAAATTTCGGTCAATGAGGTTTCTTTGAGGACCCTCCGCTTTTTTTCAGGCTACCTAATTTTTTTCCTTATATTTCAAACCTGTAAATTTTATTTGAAAACAAATGTAAATTTGTAATGAATGTATAATAAATAATTTCAAATCGGAATTAAATTCAGAAATACATAATATTTTCAAGCATTTTTTTTAGTAAAATTAAAGGGAAAATTTTTTTTTATAGTGAAAAAAACCATAGCAATTTGAAAGAATAGAGAATGATATCTAGTAGTGTTTGTTTGTGGTTTGATGTATGAGTCGGTATATATATATATTATAAATGAAAAAAGAAATTACGCATTTTGTTGATGGATGATGGTTTTGTTGATTTTTTGTAACAGAAAAATTGTATTATTTTTTTTTTTAATATTTAAGATTATGTGATTTTTTTAAAATCTAGTGTTAATTTATACAGAAATTTAAAACAACAATTTAACATGTTGAATATTTTGTTTTCTTTTCTATAGAAAGTGTTGCAGGGATCAGGGAATAAATTTTTGGTTGTTTGGCTGTGTGTGTGTGAAAGAGAGAGATAGTGTGTATAAGAACTCGTGACGCAATTTATGTGTGAATGCAGAACTATGTAAAATAGTGTGAGATGGAATGAAAAAAGAATAAAATGGTTGAGTATGTGTGTAATATATTTATGGCGTTGGAAGATTTAAATAGCTATAGTATTGCCAGATATATTTATATATTAATAAAATTGTTATGAAAATAACGAGAAGAAATTCATTTTTTTTACTAAAATACTAATTCCTTTTTTTTTAAATATTTTTATAAAGATTTTTAAATTCAAATTGTAAGACAATTTATACTTATTTATTTTTATAAAAGTATTTGGTCTATGTCTATGGCTATGAAAATTGTGTGATAGTTGAATGATTGATCATGGATGATGTAAATAAATATAATAAAAGGGCTATATATAAAATCATGCAGTACTTCTGTAAAAATATTAAAACTTAGGTAGAAAATATTTGATAGTGCAAATAAGATTTTAGTATATAATCAATCTGTAAATGTTCATTTCTGATTTTTGATAATTCAAAAAAAATCATTCTTTACAATAGTGGAAAGCAAATACATATTTTTGAGATAATCTCTAATACCAGCAATTCATGGACAGTTAGACTGAATTACAAATTAATTAAAAAGTATTAATGCATAAATTAATAATAGTGTGTTTAAAGTTGGTAAATATACTTTGTTGATAAATAAGTTCTTGGATATACAATGTTTTTGTAATACTTAATGATAAAAATAATAGATATTTTTTTATATTATCTAAGATCAATATACCTACATTATATTTAAATTTGCCCAAAAATAAATTTACAAAAAATTAAATTTCGTAATAAATGGAAATATTTATACATTAAAAAAATAATGATTCACTTTCAAAATTGTATCTATTCATTGTAATAATGATGAATAAATTGTTTAATCTAATGAAAATATCTGAAAATATTACGTCTTAAGTTAAATTAAAAAAAAGTTTTGATGTAACATACATTTATGTAGTATAGATATTAAATTATGTACAAGTACATAATATGAATGTTTATTAGAAACTCTGTTTTGTACAAATTTTAGCATTTTCAGTAAATATTAGCCATCTACGTATGTATATGTATATCAATTGTTATTAAGGCTTTACTATAATAATTTATTCTGAATTTTAAAACCTATATAAGTAAATAGGTATACATTATTAAATATTTATTTTTGTCAATAAAGTTTTAAATTAAATCTTAATTTCCAAGTAACTATATTGTATAGCTCTATTTTAGGTAGGGTAGATGATTTTGTACCAGAGCTGTAAGGGATTAGAAAAACTTTCTTAATAAAAATTCTTAATAAATACTATACAATATTAATTAATTTCATATCAACAGGTCAGTTCCTATTAAAATTCATTTATGATATTACAAGCTGCATTACTATTTCCGGATTAAATTATATATAACAAATTATTTTAGAAATTCTCATTTTTTATAATAGTTTGTAAATCTTAACTAGGTTGTATATATATACCTAATATAATCAATTTACCGAGGGAGGTCAGTACCCTTTAGATATTATATTATTTTTAAAAAAAAATCTAAATAAAATACGCGATAATTTAGATTTTATTCAAAATTTTATTATGTAATTATATATAGGTATATTTTTTTTTTTCAAAAAAATCCAGAATTGATCATTCAAACTTTACCATACAATTTGTTTTAAATAATACGATAAAATTAAAATGAGAACAATAAAACAAATAGTAATATTCACAACTAACTATTAATACTTATAGCTATATTATTAATATAAAAACAAGATTTACATTTTTCGAATACTTCACATAACCAACTAAATATTTCAGAGGAAGCTTGGTTGGTTGAAATTATAAATTTTAACTATGTATATTGTCTTTTATTTGCATGTGTAATAATAAAAAAAAATGTTTTAATTAATAATAAATTATAGTAGATTGCCTTAGTAAATTATATTATATTGGAATTTTTAAAATAAATACCTATAAAATTTATCCCTATAGCTTAATTACTTATTTATCTTTATATAATTTATAAGGATAATAGTTAATAATTTATTTTGTTTAGTAAAAAAAATTGAAAGAAAAACTTTTTTTCTTTATTCAGAAATCAAATTGATTTGAAAGAAAATTATGATCATAGATATTTTTATATTATCTATGATTATTATGATACTATAAAAAAATGTGTTCAAAGAAGTTATAATGTTTATTGAATGATATGTTCATGTTGATACTTATGATAATTAATTTTAAAATTGGATTGTACGAATTATATGTGAATCTAATTGAATTATTTGAATCTTAATTGAATTTTTCTTATTTAATTTGAATATTTTCACATTTATAAATACAATGAATTGTTGAATTCTAAAAAAAAATTATTGCGAATATTTAAGCTTATTATGTATTATAATATGTATGTATTATTAAACTACAAGTGAAATTATATTAATAATCTTGTATTAAGAATTAATATTGATATTTTACTAAAATAAAATTTCAGTATTTACCTATAATATGTAAAGATATATTTTTTTTTTTTAATTTTAACAATTCATTGACCAAATTAATGTTTTCCCAAAGCCCTTATATAATATAAATTACATATACGGTTTTGCCTAAAATTATTAAAATCTATTTAAATTATTTAACTAATTATTTGCTTCTATCTATTTTACAGATTTATGAATGGTGCGTATGTGGATTGAATGAATCTAGTTGACATCAAATTATTACTTATTTAAATTAAATTTGAATATAAAATTTATAACCATTAACAGCAAAAAATTCATTCAACGGCAAAGTATATTTTGTTAATAAATAACAGCTCTTTGTTTTTATTGTTTATTTTGTTTCTTACTTCAAATAAAAAAAAACGGATAGGTATAAAAAGTAATCAAAAATTATATTCCGTGAAAAAGAAGGAGCATTTTCATTTAACAATAATAAAAATACATTTAAAAAAAAACTATTAAAAGATTTCAATAATTCGAAATTTTGTTTTTTAAAAATCAAAGATATTCAACAAAACTAAAGTTAATTAATAATATTAAATTCGAAAAGAAAATAAAATAATTTTTGTTGTAATCAAAATCCTAAAAGTGCACATAAAAAAAATATATTTACAACCAAAATATTTAAGAAATATATAAAAGATTTTGTATTTATGAAAAAATGGCTATGATAACTGAAGAAGCCCGTAAATTATTAGATTTTAATCAAAAACTTGATATTGGTTTACTTGATAATATTGTTGGTTGCCTATATACATCACAAGGTGATCAATTACGTTTGGCCCAAGAAATATTAACAACATTAAAAGAACATCCAGATGCATGGACACGTGTTGATAGTATATTAGAATTTTCACAAAATCAACAAACTAAATATTATGCATTACAAATATTAGAAGAAGTTATTAAAACTAGATGGAAGATATTACCAAGAAATCAATGTGAAGGCATTAAAAAATATGTTGTTAGTTTAATTATAAAAACATCATCAGATCCAGAAATAATGGAATTAAATAAAGTATATTTAAATAAACTAAATATGATATTGGTACAAATATTAAAACGTGAATGGCCAAAAAATTGGGAAACATTTATTGGTGATATTGTTGGTGCATCAAAAACAAATGAAAGTTTATGTAAAAATAATATGGTTATATTAAAATTATTAAGTGAAGAAGTATTTGATTTTTGTTCTGGACAAATAACACAAACAAAAGCTAAACACTTAAAAGATACAATGTGTTCAGAATTTTCACAAATATTTCAATTATGTTCATTTGTATTAGAAGGGTCTATGAATGCACCATTAATTGCTGTTACTTTAGAAACATTATTACGTTTTTTAAACTGGATTCCATTGGGTTATATATTTGAAACAAAATTAATTGAAACATTAATATTTAAATTTTTAAATGTACCAATGTTTCGTAATGTTACATTAAAATGTTTAGCAGAAATTGCTGGATTAACTGTACCAAATTATAATCAAAATTTTGCACAAATGTTTAAAGATACAATTGAACAATTAGATCAAATGTTAAATCCAAATACAAATATGAGTCAAATATATGCAAATGGTAGTGATACTGAACAACAATGTGTTCAAAATTTAGCAATGTTTTTATGTACATTTTTAAAAGAACATGGTAAATTAGTTGAGGATGGACGTTATATTGATCATTTAACAAAAGCATTATTATGTTTGGTTATGATATCAGAAGTTGAAGATGTTGAAATATTTAAAATATGTCTCGAATATTGGAATAGTTTAGTTGATGATTTATATAGTTCAGATCCATTTACAACACAATGTAATACATTTACAAAACGTAATGTATTTTCACGTCGCCGTTTTTATGCAGATATATTATCAAAAGTTAGATATATTATGATATCGCGAATGGCTAAACCAGAAGAAGTTTTAATTGTTGAAAATGAAAATGGTGAAGTTGTACGTGAATTTATGAAAGATACAAATGCTATTAATTTATATAAAAATATGCGTGAAACATTAGTGTTTTTAACACATTTAGATTATGCTGACACTGAGCGTATTATGACAGAAAAATTAATGAATCAAGTTAATGGTACAGAATTTTCATGGAAAAATTTAAATACATTATGTTGGGCGATTGGTTCAATTTCAGGTAAACAATGCTAATATAATACAATTTGTTATAAATTATTTAACTTTATAAAAATTTATTTTAGGAGCCTTTTGTGAAGAAGATGAAAAACGTTTTTTAGTTACTGTAATTAAAGATTTACTTGGTTTATGTGAACAAAAAAAAGGAAAAGATAATAAAGCAATTATTGCTTCAAATATAATGTATGTTGTTGGACAATATCCACGATTTTTACGTGCACATTGGAAATTTTTAAAAACTGTTGTTAATAAATTATTTGAATTTATGCATGAAACACATGATGGTGTCCAGGATATGGCATGTGATACATTCATTAAAATTGCCATTAAATGTCGTCGACATTTTGTAACAATCCAACCAAATGAAGTTTGTACTTTTATAGATGAAATATTAAGTACAATGAGTACAATTATTTGCGATTTACAACCACAGCAAGTAAGTTATTTTATTTTATAATTCTATATATATCTTAATTTGTAGTTTTTTAATATAAATACATATGAGATAGAAATAGAACAGATATACACATATAATAGGAACACTTAATTATAGTAATATATTGAATTATTTTTATATATATAAGGTTCATACATTTTACGAGGCTGTTGGTTATATGATCTCTGCTCAAGTTGATCAGGTACAACAAGATGCCCTTATCGAACGGTATATGTACTTACCGAATCAAGTATGGGATGAAATTATATCACGTGCATCAAAAAATGTTGATTTCTTGAAGAATATGGCTGCTGTCAAACAGCTTGGTAGTATATTAAAAACAAATGTTGCTGCTTGTAAAGCATTAGGACATGCATATGTACTACAATTAGGGCGAATTTATTTGGATATGTTAAATGTTTATAAAATAATGTCCGAAAATATAATACAAGCAATTACTGTTAATGGAATGAACGTTAATAATCAACCATTAATAAAAGTAATGCATGTAGTTAAAAAAGAAACACTTATATTAATATCAGAATGGGTTTCACGTTCAACTGATAATCAAATGGTTATGGAAAACTTTATACCTCCTTTATTGGATGCGGTTTTACTCGATTATCAAGTAAATATTTCAAGCTTTATTGAAAATTGTATAGTTTTTATATATATAACTTTTTGTAGCGCTGTAAAATACCATCAGCACGTGCACCAAAAGTTTTAAGTACTATGGCTGTTATCGTAAATAAATTACGCAATCACATCACTTCAGAAGTACCAAAAATTTTTGATGCCGTTTTTGAATGTACATTAGATATGATTAATAAAAATTTTGAAGATTATCCCCAACATCGAACATGTTTTTATGAGTTATTACAAGCTGTAAATGCTCATTGTTTTAAAGCATTTTTAAATATACCACCAGCACAATTTAAATTAGTTTTTGATTCTGTTGTATGGGCATTTAAACATACAATGAGAAATGTTGCTGACATGGGTCTTAATATCTTGTATAAGGTAAATATATATTCAAAAATTGTAATTTGGTATAATAAAATTTTCGTCAATATTCTAAATATTAACTTATATTACCAATGAATACTTAAAATCTAACAGAAAAATACCACTCTTTATTAACTTATTAATCATATTTTTATTTTTTAATAGATGCTACAAAATTTGGAACAACATCCGCAGGCAGCACAAAGTTTCTATCAAACATATTTTACAGATATATTAATGCAAATATTTTCAGTAGTTACTGATACCTCACATACAGCTGGTTTAGCACTACAAGCATTAATATTAGCATATATGTTTTCATTAGTAGAAAACAATAAAATTACTGTTAATTTGGGCCCAATATCAGATAATACATTATATATACAAGAATATGTTGCATCATTATTAAAATCTGCATTTAGTCATCTAACTGATAATCAGATAAAGATATTTGTAACTGGTTTATTTAATTTAGATCAAAATGTGCACGCATTTAAGGAGCATTTGAAAGATTTTCTAATTCAAATTCGTGTAAGTTATTAACTGTTATACGAGTATATGTGTCGGTGATCATGAAAGTGGTCTAATTCATATATATTTTTTGTTTCGAGATTTTTAAAGATTTGTGTTTGGATAAATTGAAAAATACGAATGATTTTGATAAACGAATCAAAAACTAACTCAAATTAACGGTTCGCTTTCTATGAAACCTTTATGATTGTGCCTCAGATCACTATAAAATACTACGCAAAATAAGCAAAAAAAATAATTTCTTCGGATTTTTGACTTGACCACTTTCATAATCACCTGCACATATATAACATTTTTAGATCTTTTTTGATTATTAACTGGTTCTTAACAATTCAAATGGCTCATTTTGCAATTTAAATTTTCTTGTTTTCATAATCTGAAGACATTCACCTTCGGAAAATTCGAGTATTTTGTATTTGATATGTATTTGAATTTTCGTATTATTTTTTTAGGAGGTTACTGGTGAAGATGATTCTGATTTATATTTGGAAGAACGTGAAGCTGCATTACGAGAAGAACAAGCAAATAAACGTTTAATGCAACGCAATGTTCCTGGTATGATAAATCCTCATGAATTACCGGAGGATATGCAAGATGAATAGTGTATGTAATTATGCAAAAATTGAATTAATTTTTTTTAAATAAACTAAAAAAAAAACATTCAACATCGAAACAAAAGATCACTATTCTGTCATAATTCATAATTAAAAGTATGTGTATCGTTTATATTGTAATGATTATAAATATTATATTTAAAAAAAAGAAAAGAAAAATAACAGTGAAATTATAAAAAAAAAGAATAAAATTAAAGAGAATAGAGGATAAGCTTGAATTATTAATAAATAATATAAAAAAAAGAAAATTAAATAAATTTTACATACACGTAAAAAAACCTCACAATATCACTGACTGTAATATTTATGAAAATATTTAAAATTGAGAAAAACAAATTGAAAAACAGAAAAAAAATAAAGAAAAAGAAAATAGTTTAAAAGTTTAAATGTATTATTGTTCCCTTTTTAATTTGTGTTTGTTGTGTGTGTGGCGTGAAATTAATTCCCCCAGAAAATAAAAATAAAAATTCCCACACACATTTATATTTTAAACATACACAGAGCCCCCCAATTACATTTAAGGTAAATGAAACGAATGAGTGTTTTTTTTTTCTTAAATATGGCATTAAAGAAAAGTTTTATTTTTTAAAAAACAATTTAATGCAAATATATCAAAAATTAAAATACATTTCTATATACATATATCTCAATATAATTTAATTATACATATTTGAAAATCGATGAATAATTATAAATATTACAATAAATATTTTTGTTTTTATAATATTTGAATAATTTCTTTACCAAAATTTATCATTAAAGATTTTTTTTTGTGTTTCTTTAAATATATGTTTATTTCGTTTGTTTAGTATATAAAAATAATGATTTTTTTTTGAAATTTTAAGCATAGTTTATAAATGCTTGAATATTGCAGTTTTCGTTAACAACCCTCTCAATTTATAGATAAAGGAATGAAAAATTATTGTTAATACATTTTAAGTTAATTTTTCTATTAAAATCACAATATCTCAACACAAAATGTTTGGATACAGAAGGTAAACCAGTGATTTATATTCAATTAACTTAAATCTAATGTCAACATAAATATTATAGTAATATATTTTTTCTGACCAATTGTTTTCATTTGATTACAAATTATATTGAAATATTAACACGATATTTAAATGCCAATTTGAAATTGTAATAATTTTAAAATTTAATTTTTATTGTCCATATTTTTCTAAAATTTTATATAAAAAAAACACTGCATTATGTCTCGTATATATAAACTTATGCTTTAAAAACTAAAATTCAAGAACTTTTTTTTTTTTTTTTTTTAATAATAATAAAATACGAATTGCATTTTGAATTAATTTGATTGTTTTTTTAAATATTGTAATGGTGTTTTCTGCTTAAATAATTTTAATTTTTTTTCTGAAAAGCAACACTAATGTATTTTTAGTTTATAAGATTGTCTAAAAAATACGGTCAATTAAAATTGAGGTTTCTTATTTAAAAAAATATTAACATTGCTCTTATCAATTTATAGCAATAAATATGATTTTGCTATAATTCGAATAAATTAGTTTTTTTTTATATATCCGTTTAGTTTTTATACAAATAAAGATGTCTATTATTGTCACTACATAAAAATTTTCGTTTATGAAATAGACAAATTATTAATTTTTTTTTAGATTTTCAATTTACTATAAAAATAAATTTTGATTTTCTAAACAAAACATAGAAATATACAGATGAATGTAAAAATATATATGAGTAAATTTGTTTGTGTGGTAAAAATTTATAAAATTTCAAAAAAAAAGAGAAAAATAATTAGAAAAATAAAATTTTTAAATTAATTTAATTATTAATAAAAAAAATAATAAAAGAATAAAACACAAAATTTATTAAAGAGCAAAACAAAAAATTGATATAAACTTAATATTCACCAAAATAATAATTAAAAAATATTAAAAAAAAATCGTATGAAAAATATATATTAACTAAATATTATTTGTATGAGTGCAAAGCGCGAATAAATGAGAGATTGATTTTAATATTTGAATATATACATATATACACATATATAATATAATATAAAAAAATTGTTGCGTGTGCTGCTCTTTATCTTTAATTTTTAATTAATTATAGAATAAAAAAAAGAAACAAAAAAAAAAAGAAACAAAATAAATTTAAAAAAAAACTAATAAAAATGTTATTTATAATTAATTAATAGATTCCTTGAATTTTTATTATAGCATTATACTACTATACGTATACCTAAGGTTTATTATTGGGATTGATGAAAAATTTTAGTATAAAAATAAAAATATTACTAGATGAATTTTATATTAGAATTGGTTAACTACTATAGCACTTAGAGGTAGTATATATATTTAAATTTTTTTCCCATCTCTTTCTATCTTAAATGAAAGAGTGAAAGGAAAAACTATTGAAAATATTTTTACATCTGTCGTTCAAATCGAGCAGAGTAAAATATTTCAAATTCGAAAATTATATTCAAATCCGGTTTTAATGATTTATTTTTAAATAAATATTTATTTTTAAATTTTGTGATTTAACAAATTTATTATGGAATATCATACTCGTAGTCGTGTAATCGTAAATTATGTAGATGAGAAGTTGAATACTCTCTAGTGCAGTGCAGACTGCAGGGGTGCTACTATGAAAAAAATGCGTGCGCCGCGCCTATCGAATATCGAATTTTGCTACTATGATATAAAAATATTCGACGTCTGTCGAATGATCCGCCTTACCATGAACGTTCAATTGCCGCGCCTGCGCATTTTATGCGCGATCGAATATTTATATTCGACAGCAAAATTGATGACGGATATTTATTTCCGGTAGTTATTTTAAAATGTAAGCATTTCTAAATTAAAAAATATATTTATTTAATGTGTAAATAAATTATATTAAATAAAAAAAACAATAAATGTAGTTTAAATAAAAGTAAGAAATTTTTTTAATTTTTTATTTTCGGGTTTCAACAAATTCAAAACAATTTGTTATTAGTGGAGTATTTATTTAATAAAAAATGACGACATCGCTAAAAAAAATTTTAAATGCTCCTCGATATAAAGCAAAATGCAATAAATCCATTTTATACTTTTTTTTTACTTTCTTTAGTTCAAAATTAAATTAATAACTTTAAGTTTACCAAAATAAACTTCTTGTTCCCTCTAAGAAAATTTACGGTCCGCTTTTAGCGGCTCGCAACCACGCCGTCTTTTTTCATATATTAAGACTTCATTTTCGTGCCGTATTTTTCGGCTCTAAAACGTAACGCATAAATCGAATTTTGCGGCTCTAAAACGCAACGCGTAATACGAATCGAAAATAAACCGCTTTAGCGGATCTAAAGAGTAATATGACTACTCAATTAACATAAAATTATATTTATGGCTTTCTTGTGTCTTTGTTCTCATTATTATTTTGTTTGTCAGAGTGTTCATAGTGTGTGGAATATTATTTTGGTAAATATTTTATGTATTAAATTATATATTAAATTAATAATTTATAAATAATCTAATAATTTTTGTTTTTATTTTCAGATTAAAATATTAAAGGGCTTTTGTGATAATTCATTGGATATATATGTGAAATTCTGCCTAAAAATGATTAACAGATTAAGCTGTCTGTAAACTTTCCTGGTTTGGGAAAAATTAATGAAACATTGTAGTTGCAGTCAGTCATTTCAAGATATTTAAAATACAAAATACATATTTATATATTATGATAATTGTGTTGATAATGTAATAAAATACTAAATATTTTATTAAAAAATTAAAGTTTTTGGATTTTATTTTTGGATTATTTATAATTATTTTAAGCGGTTCGAAATGGAGCCGAAAAGGCGGCATAAATTGGAGCCGAAAGGCGGCATAAAATTGAGCTACAAAAGTGGCATAAAATTATGCCGCAAAAAGCGGCGTAAAATTGTATCGCAAATGCGGCATAAAAACATTACGCTTTAGCGTGCCGTCTTTCATTTCAATTTCCATACGCCCATGGGAACAGAAACGGTCCGCTTTAACGCCGTAAAGGCGGTTCGAAAACGGAGTCTTATATAGGCAAATGACTACATTTTTATGCCGTTTACGGCTCGCTTTTCTTAGAGGGTTTATATTTATAAATGTCAAAAATTATGTTTTTAAACAATCAGCTGATCATTTTATTCTAAATACCCCAATAAAAATGGCAATGCGCCTATAAAAATTGGTAAAGCGCCAATGTTTTTTGTAAATGTGTCTCGGATAAAGCGTCAAAAAAGTTGTTCGATATCTAATTTTAATAGTAGGGTAATTCGACGCGGATCGCATTCTTATTTTGCGCATAATATTCGATATGCGCGGCGATCGAATAGTTTCATAGTAGCCCCCCTGGGCAGGGGCAAGCTCAATACAAACAACGCTTTAAATTTCTATTTTTTGTGTTCATTTCCAAATTTCTCCTTATATTGAGCATATTGTATTTGTATATTGTATTGTATTTTGTATTTTATTTTATAAATAAAAATACAATATGCTCATGCTCAATAAAGAAAGAGAAATTTAGAGTGACTAAAAAATAGAGCGAAAATATGAGATATCCATATCATGACAATTAAACACTTAGAGCTCTTCCTAAACACCGGCGTACGGCGTATCTGGGGGGCTACTATGAAAAAAATGCGCGCGCCGCGCCTATCGAATATCGAATTTTGCGACTATGGGGGGCTACTATGAAACTATTCGATCGCCGCGCATATCGAATATTATGCGCAAAATAAGAATTCGATCCGCGTCGAATTACCCTACTATGAAAATTAGATATCGAACAACTTTTTTGACGCTTCATCCGAGACACATTTACAAAAAACATTGGCGCTTTACCATTTTTTATAGGCGCATTGCCATTTTTTTGGGGTATTTAGAATAAAATGATCAGCTGATTGTTTAAAAACATAATTTTTGACATTTATAAATATAAACAAGAAGTTTATTTTGGTAAACTTAAAGTTATTAATTTAATTTTGAACTAAAGAAAGTAAAAAAAAGTATAAAATGGATTTATTGCATTTTGCTTTATATCGAGGAGCATTTAAAATTTTTTTTAGCGATGTCGTCATTTTTTATTAAATAAATACTCCACTAATAACAAATTGTTTTGAATTTGTTGAAACCCGAAAATAAAAAATTGAAAAAATTTCTTACTTTTATTTAAACTACATTTATTGTTTTTTTTTATTTAATATAATTTATTTACACATTAAATAAATATATTTTTTAATTTAGAAATGCTTACATTTTAAAATAACTACCGGAAATAAATATCCGTCATCAATTTTGCTATCGAATATAAATATCCGTCATCAATTTTGCTATCGAATATAAATATTCGATCGCGCATAAAATGCGCAGGCGCGGCAATTTAACGTTCATGGTAAGGCGGATCATTCGACAGACGTCGAATATTTTTATTTCATAGTAGCAAAATTCGATATTCGATAGGCGCGGCGCGCGCATTTTTTTCATAGTAGCCCCCATGAAATAAAAATATTCGACGTCTGTCGAATGATCCGCCTTACCATGAACGTTCAATTGCCGCGCCTGCGCATTTTATGCGCGATCGAATATTTATATTCGACAGCAAAATTGATGACGGATATTTATTTCCGGTAGTTATTTTAAAATGTAAGCATTTCTAAATTAAAAAATATATTTATTTAATGTGTAAATAAATTATATTAAATAAAAAAAACAATAAATGTAGTTTAAATAAAAGTAAGAAATTTTTTTAATTTTTTATTTTCGGGTTTCAACAAATTCAAAACAATTTGTTATTAGTGGAGTATTTATTTAATAAAAAATGACGACATCGCTAAAAAAACCTTTTTAAAAAAATGACGACATCGCTAAAAAAATTTTAAATTATGACGCACTTACCAAGAAAGGGTATTATAATGCTTACTTTATTAACTAATGCATCATTCAGACTCAAACATTTTCCTGACCCATGGAAAGTTGCAGAAATTATAATGTTACCAAAACCTGGTAAACCGCCAAACGACATAAAATCATATAGACCAATATCACTCCTACCTATTATTTCTAAATTGGTTGAAAAAATGTATCTGAAAATCTAAAACAAATAATAGCGACCAAAAAACTTATACCTGACTTTCAATTTGGATTCAGAGAAAAACACTCCACGATAGACCAGATCCATAGGATCACGGACGCCATTGAGAAAGCTCTTGAAGATAAAAAAATATGTTCCGCGATCTTCATTGACGTAGCACAAGCATTTGACAAAGTTTGGCATGCCAGACTGATACAAAAACTGAACAACATACTTCCATCACCACATGTAGAATTCCTAAGATCCTACCTAACAAATAGACTATTTCGTGTTAGATATGAAGAGGAATATTCTGAACTTAAAGAAGCTATAGCTGGTGTCCCGCAAGGAAGTATCCTTGGACCAATATTGTACGTGTTGTTTACATGTGACCTAAAAGTACCAAATGATGTGTTGGTAGGAACATTTGCTGATGACACGGCCATACTAGCAGTTGACACAAAATTAAACGAAGCAACAAAAAAACTGCAAAGTGCCAACAATAGTATTCAAAATTGGACCAAAGTAAATAATATTAAGCTTAACGAGACTAAATCGACTCATATAAACTTCACATATAAAATTATAAATCAACACCTCCCAGTTTATCTAAATGGTAACACGGTTCCATATGCATCCACAGCCAATGTTCCTACAAAATCGATATTGGTACATACATTTTGTATTGGAGCACCCGAAATACGCGGCGTACGTACGCCGAGAATTGGGGGGCTACTATGAAACTATTCGATCGCCGCGCATATCGAAAATTATGCGCAAAATAAGAATGCGATCCGCGTCGAATTACCCTACTATGAAAATTAGATATCGAACAACTTTTTGGACGCTTTATCCGAGACACATTTACAAAAAACATTGGCGCTTTACCAATTTTTATAGGCGCATTGCCATTTTTATTGGGGTATTTAGAATAAAATGATCAGCTGATTGTTTAAAAACATAATTTTTGACATTTATAAATATAAACAAGAAGTTTATTTTGGTAAACTTAAAGTTATTAATTTAATGTTGAACTAAAGAAAGTAAAAAAAAATATAAAATGGATTTATTGCATTTTGCTTTATATCGAGGAGCATTTAAAATTTTTTTTAGCGATGTCGTCATTTTTTATTAAATAAATACTCCACTAATAACAAATTGTTTTGAATTTGTTGAAACCCGAAAATAAAAAATTAAAAAAATTTCTTACTTTTATTTAAACTACATTTATTGTTTTTTTTTATTTAATATAATTTATTTACACATTAAATAAATATATTTTTTAATTTAGAAATGCTTACATTTTAAAATAACTACCGGAAATAAATATCCGTCATCAATTTTGCTGTCGAATATAAATATTCGATCGCGCATAAAATGCGCAGGCGCGGCAATTTAACGTTCATGGTAAGGCGGATCATTCGACAGACGTCGAATATTTTTATTTCATAGTAGCAAAATTCGATATTCGATAGGCGCGGCGCACGCATTTTTTTCATAGTAGCCCCCTTGGAATTTCCAATTTTGACGGGCGTATAAAAATTTTTAATTTGATTTTTGAAATTTAGCAAAAAGAAACATCGATCAAAAAATTTTAATGTATATAAATAAATGTAGCATTTTATTTCGGGATACGCTGGCGTATCAGCGTATCAACGTATAAAGGCCCACGCCGTAAGCCGGTGTTTAGGTAGAGCTCTTACACTTACTGCTTACTGCCCATTTTCTTTGTACAGAAAGGAAAATTTATAATATTTGGTTGTTAAAAATTTAACAGTTCTTCTAAATTAAAATCTATAAAATTATTAATGATAATATTGATCAACTGCTATTTAATTATATAACAAAATAATTATTTCGATTTATTATTATTACATTTATTTCTTTGCAAACGGTATCTATATTAAGAAATAAATTATTATAAAATAACGTTTTATTCAACAATAAAGGCTATTATTATCTGAGATTAATTTTGTAAAAGTTTTTATCAAGTTTTTAATGCATTTATTATTTTAAATATTAAAATACATACATATACATATATAGTTACAATTTTTAGTTAATATTACATAATTTATGTAAAGGAACAAACATTTCTAAATTTGATTTTAACAAATAAAATTTTATGTAATTTTTTTTTAAATATTATTCTTTCGTGGTATTTCTTACAGCATTATTTGTTTTCAATTTATTATCCATGCCAATTGAATTTCGTAATTTTAGAATTGTAAATTTATTAATAGTACCATTTCGTATTAATTGATTTTCAGCTTGTTCAATCACTTCATTAATATATTTAAAAACTGCTTTACTTTTAATTAATTTATCCGAAATAAAATCATGACGAAATTTTCGTTTAGCATTTTTAATTTTATTATTCAATCTAGATTTACGACATGATTCTGCTTTTTGTATTTTAACAATATCTTTCAGTTGATTTTCAGTATTATTACGACGATTATTAACAATTGGTGGTTCATCAATTAACATTTGTTCAACATATTCATTTTCTTCAGTTATATAATTATTATGTAATATTTCTAATTCTTGATTTAATATATTTTCGATATTGTCAACATTAGTAGTTGTTGTTTTTAATCGTTTATTATTATTACATGTGCCAAAATTTACTGATAATGTATTATATAATTTTTGTAAAACTTGTCCAACATCTAAAATAATTTATAATATATTATTATGAAATTGTATTTATATAATACCAAAAATAGAAATTAAATAATAAATCGTATTTAACCTTTTTGCTCAAAATCCATCGTTATTATTATTTTTAATAACTAAATTCTTTCATTGATTTAACTTCACTCAATGCACAATTTAAACTGTTTCAAAATATGCAATTGCAGGGAACTATTATATCCTAAATTTCTCCTTAAAATAATAATAATTTCTCCTTAGCAGGGGTCAACAAAAACTGATTTCATCATAAGTGAGTACTGAGTTGAGTACGAGTGAGTAGTAGTTTTAAATTTCAATTCAATTCGAAAGTGAGTAATTTTTGAATAACGTATATGTTATTTAGAAAGCTCCGCCTAATTATACTAACAATTCATTATTATTTTTTATAACATACTGGAGAGATAGGTATATAATAATAATATATGTACATACATATATATGTATATATGAATATGAGTCGCGGCCCGGCTATAATTTAAAAATTGCGAAGGTAAATTTAACTAATCTGTATTATAATTTCTTAATAATGAAATGGCTCCAAAGGTAAATTTTGATGCATAAAGCCAGACTTTATAATTTTATACCTTTTTTTATAATTAATTACATTGCAAAATTATATACATATAACATATATGATATATATATAATACAAAATAATGTATCAATATAATGAAATTAATAAAAAAATTAAAATTGCGCAGGTAAATTAAATTCAATAAAAAATTGTATATATGTATGTACATATATGAAAAAATTTATATAGACTTTAGAATAATAGTATTTAATTGGTAATTAAAAAATAATACCTTTATAGAAGTATGTATATACAAATGTATATTTCATAAGTCCCGACATAATTATAGATAGATTAATAAAGAATTTGGCTAAATAGTTATGCAAATGCCTTTACTGACGTTGATAATTTAATTCAATTATTGTTTTCTATTATAATTGAAAAATAATTTTCTACTTTGTTCAGGAAATGTACAATTTAAAAATTCCAGGTTGTGACAAATAATTTTTATTCTTAAGATTATTAAAGGCTAAGGTCCTGATGAGATGTTGTAGAAAACTAATTTAGATCTGTGTTACATACATACAGAATACAGAAATAAATAATAAAGAGAATTTAAAATAAAGATAAAAGTGACTAAGTATATTTTAGTTCGTAAACAAAACCAGATCAATAAAATAAATTATCAATTTTTGACAAAGTTCAACTATAGTATTGATAATTATTAATGATTCATACATACATATATTATTACTACATAATATTAAAATTTAATAGTAAAGTTTCATTATCCTTTTATTGCACTAAGCATAATTTAATAAGATGATACTATTGATGATGTCACCTCACCATTTAATATTATTTTGAAAAAAATAAATATATAAATGTTATACGTGGTATAGGCATTGGTATATATAAATAAAGTAATTTTGATTTTTGTATTAACAGTATTATTATTAATTTGATTTTTGTATTAATTTACCTTAAAAATATAACAAAAATATTTTTTTTAAAATAAATTTTCTATATTTAGAACACATTTGTGGCGGGAGTTATTGGAATTACATAAATACCAAGCGTGAGATGAAATACTGCAGATTGCGTAAAAGAAACAACAACAAAAAGACAATATTTTACTAATTTTTCTCATTGTAGATGCACATTTTTTTACTAGAATTTTGTTGGGTTTTCACAAAGCTTTTCCATCATTTTATAATAACAATATCTAGCATCATATTCCATATCATACCAAAAATTAACAGCAATACATTTGTGACCTAAAAATAAATACATATGTATATTTCTTATTTATATAAATTATTAAATTTTCAATATATACTTTGCCTAACATGATGATACCATAAACTTGGCAAATAAAGTATATCACCTGAATTTACTCGTACTTCATACATTGTAGCCTTATTAAAATGGGGATAATTTTTAATGTCTGGTTCAAGAGGATCAATGCATACCCAATCAGTTATTATCGGTTTGTTTGTCGAACCTAAAAATGAAAATTATTCCAATACTTTTATTATTATTTTCAATTAAAGTTTAAAAATATATTATTCTTACGACATGTGATCGGTTCAATATACATTTCATTATTAGAGCTATTTGTTTTATAAACTCCTGTTGGATATTGTTTTCTTGGTACAAATGGATAATCGATTGGTGGAATAAGAATAAAATCTTTATAACCAGTAATGACACAATAAATATTTTCGTAAGGATCTTTATGCACTAAAAATTTATTGAAAATGTTATTAAAAAAAATAGTATTATATTAATTATACTAAGATATTTACTAGATGTAATTGCTCTTTCATCGCCCATCCAAAAATTTGCTGCATCTGCTTTTTTATTAAATGCTTCTTCAGCAAATTTTAATGTATCATAATTTATATCACCTACTAATTCAGAAAAATCATCTGTTAAATTTGAATTTTGTTTTTGAATATAATGTACTGGTCTAAAGAAAAAATTAAAAATTAGTTTTGAAAAATATATTAATATGTAAAGATTTATTACCCATTATTGTTATTTATTTTATCTAGAAATTCGGACATGGTCATATCTTTTTCTTCTGGCATTACAAAATATTCTATTTTATCTTTAGTTGAAATACCATCAGCATAACCATTTGGTGTTACAGCAACAGTAACTGTTTTATCTGGTATAGAATCTCTTCAAAGATTTAATTATGAGGAAATTTGGAAGAGCAAAATTCAATTATCAGTGGTCGCAATTAAGTGGCACGCGTGCCAAGATTGGCACGGTTCGAAATTTTACTGGCACTCGTGATAAAAAATAAAAAGCATATACAATAGGTGTTTTATTTTAATATAAAATCCACATGAACTGAAAAATTAATTTAACTTTCAAATTAATCACAACTTATCAAATCCTAAAATTTTGCAGAATTTACTTCGCTAGGGTTTGACAGATTTGAGATTGAGAGTGAGTTGTTAAGAGTTCCACGCTAGTTTAATTTGGCGAGAAAAATTAGTGGATTTAAGAATAATGATCGAAAATCAACTTATATAAAGAAAATAATACATTATTTAATATGGACGACGAAGTACTGAAGTTGTTGTGGCAAAGTCTTCCTATTGAGTTTTCGTCATTAAAAAAATTAGCAATAGCTGTACTAACAGTCTTTCCATCGACATAATTTTGTGAATTATTATTTTCACAAATGAATGTGATTTTGAGCAAAACCAGGAATAGGATGACTAGAAACAATTCCGAGGCTTGTGTTGCCTTAAAATTAACGAATTATTTATCAAATATTGACAAATTAGCGTTGCAATTTTGCAAAATAAATCGCATACTGGACAAGAGTAAAAAAAGTATTATGTTCCCTACTATTAATTGTTATATTGTTATAGGTAAAGTTATTAATTGTTATATTTTTATTATATCAGAACTGATATTTTTTTCCTTTAAACTTTAAAGAAATATATATATTTTTTTATATACCTTTACATAACAAATTAATAAATTAATTAAAAGTAATAAAAAACCAAATAAATCACATTCTTTTATTTCTGTTATTTCAATACTTTTTTATATTATGGAATTGGTTTGGCACGTAAGAAATATTGTTTCAAAAAAATCATATTTTTTGGCACACTACCTAAAATCTAATTGCGACCACTGAGCTATAAGAATGTTTTATTGGTTTGGTTTTGAGAATGGGGAAATTAGGAAATCAAATATTTATTATTTATGAAAATCACATTATTACGTATATTGAATTATACTTTTAATATTGAAAGTTCAATATTTAAAGTATAATACAATACGGTAGATTGTATATTATTAAAAATATATCTATACAATTATGTTTCTTAGATAGGTATTTAGGTATAGCTGTTTATTCAAAAAAAAATGCGGTACACAAATTTATATCACAATATAATGACAAATCTGATTGGTGAGCCTCTTTAAAAAAATAATTTTATATTCCAAATTCCAAATATGTACCTATCCTATGTATCCTACCTAAAATAATTTGAATTCCATTTAATAGCCGGCCAATTTAAATTGCATCCACGTATAACAACAGGCAAATTTTTTGCAACATAATCACGTGTAAATTCTAATGAACTTGGCAAATCTACTAATTCGTGTATATTTCTACCCAAATATAAATCTATAAATAAAATGAAACATTAATTGTGCATTTCCTATATATGTAAATATATAAAAATATGTATTTTTATTAATAATTTTCAGTTAAAATTATGTAATTATTAAAAATTAATCCAATTGTAATTTAATAAGAGAAATTACAGTATTTAATGCTAGAAAAATATACGTTAGTATACTGGTTTAATAATATTTTACCTTTTGCTTCTGTTGAAAGTAGTTGAAATGCATCTAAAAGTTTATTATCTATTGTTGTCGACATTGTTTATTATAAGTTAATTACTAATTAATATATATATATATATATATACAATATGTATATATAAGTTTATTACTATTATATTATTATTATACTATATATATATATATAATAACAAATTTGATTGACTGAGCACAGAGCACCTCAAATTATCTTACTAATTCTATTCTACACATGACAAAACCAAACACACCGATTTTGTAATTCAATTTTTGACATTATAAATAGTTGTTATTATTTTGTTGTTGTACATGAATTCGCTCGATTATAGTCATCAGTGTTTTTATATGTACATACGTGAAAATTTAAAAACTAAATGCTTGTCTTTTATTTTTGTTTAAAATCAAATTTTTTTATTCATTTAAAAATTATATTATATAATAATAGCTTAGAATATTTATATTAGCATTCAGTCAAATCTAAATGATCTATTAAATTTTTTTTAAGTTGGTTAGAAATAAGTTTTGTTTTTTTTATTGATTTATTTGTATCAATAACAGAAATATCTGATAATTTCCTTTTATTTGTTTTCAGTATATTGGGCTGACTCAATATAGTAAAAACAAAATTATTGTGTTTACCAGTTGTTGTTTTAACTCTACCTATATCATCATTAGAATCCGTATTAATATTAATTTCCCTAGATGATATTAAACTGGCAGCAACTTTAGATAATATTTCTTTGTCGCGTTTTAAAAAGGATCCACGTATTCCACCACAACTATTTTTGGATATTAGAAATGGTAAATCACATTCTATATTTTTCAAATCGATACTCTTTTTTGATTTATTGATTAAAATTTTTGTTGAATCTGCACCCAAATTCATCTTATCAATTTGGTTCGAATTATTTAATTTTAATGGAGAAAGAATTATTTTATTGCTTTCTTCCCCTGTTTTTTGTTTCTCCATTAATATAACTTCCCTTTCGTGCTTCATCTTACGCCATTGCTCTTCATTTTCTTCTTCGTCATCACCACTTTCTTTATTTTCTTGATCACCATCAGCATTCTCATTAATATCAAAACCAGTTTCTGTTTTTCGCCAGCGAAATTGTCTTTGTCGACCTAAGCCATCATTTTCTTCGTCATCAAATAAAAGTTCTTGCATTTTTTTCACTTCACGTGCATCTTCATCCAACATTTTACGCATATGAATTTTTCCTAATTCCGAATGTAATTTTTCTTGATCAAATTCATCTTCATCGCCTAATTCAATATCATATCTATCTAAATCTTTTTCATCTTCATCTGCACTACCCCATTCAGACTCAGAAAGTTCAGCTTCTTTTTCAACAAAATCTGTTGCTCTTATTTTACGATCAGCTTTTGTCATTTCTACTTTAATTTCATTTTCATCCGAATCATAATCAATATATGTCTCTAATTGCTCCGCTTCTTCTTCTTCTTCGTTTTCGTCTGAAAAATTGTCTAATTTTTTTAATTCAATATGTTCATTAAAGTTGTTAATATTATAATCTTGTTCTTTGACTTCGTCCTCATCATCAGAATATGAAATTTTATTAGCTATTTTTTTTGTATGTACTTTTTCGAGCAATTCATCATCTTCCTCATCATCATTTGAAATTATGCTATTCTTTGGAATTTCCTATAAAAATAATTTTTTTTAAGATTATTGTTTTTTTTTTTTAAAAGTAATGTAGAAAGCGTACAATAACGTAAGTAATTCATATTCCACAAGAGGGTAAATATATTAGAATGTTATTGAAATAAATTTTAGATATCCAAACCTACCTTAATGGAATTAGTAAAAGTGCCCGAGCATAGTGCTTCCAACTGGCTTTCGTTAAATTGTGTTGCTAACTGAGTTGTTGGAACAATAAAAGCAATTGTTTTAATTTCAGATTGTATTTGGGTTGACTCAAATTTACCCGAACATAATTCCAAAAGTTCCTCTTCTTGTTTTTCATTTATTTCAATTTCATTTGACTGTTTTGGTGAATTATTTAAGAAATTATATTCCTGTGAGTCACTGTCACCATCTTCCTCAAATCGTTTAATAACCCTACGGGATAATTTTTTATTTCTTCTACCATCCATTTCTATAGATTCATCTGATTCATCATCAGCTTCATCACTATCATTAGTAACTTCTTTTTCAATTTTATCAGTATCTTCTTCTTTCAAATTGTCTCCAATTTCATAATTATCTTTTTCAATTGTATCAGTATCTTCATCTTTCAAATTGTCTTCAATTTCATAATTATCTTTTTCAATATCTTCATCATAATCACTTTCATAATCATCCTCTTCAGCACAAATTTGTTCTACCATTTTATTTTCGATTTTGTAGTCATTAATTTTTTTTTCTAAAACCGTTTTTCTACTTTCGAATATGATTTTTCTTAAATTATTTTTCAAAGCAATATAACTAGCACCTGGCTTCCTATCTTTTTTATTATCATCTATTAAACTGTTATTACAACTATGATTGTTCAGACCGTTATCAGTGATAGTAGAAGAATTTTTCGTTGTATTTATAAGTTTTTTACAACCTGAACTTTTTAAGAATCTTTCAAATAATTTATCAACTCCAGATTTAGGTGTTTCTAATGTTGACGGTATCATGTCGCCACTTTCTAAATCAATTATAAATTTCGAATCTCCTTTCAAAATTGGACTAGCTATTAGATTTTTGCCTTCCTCTAGTAATTTTTTTAAATTTGAAATATTCATTGTGGAGGTTGTTGCCGTTGCTGGTGTTTCTGTTGTTATTGGAGGAGCAATTAAAATGTTTGATATAATTTCAATTTTCGACGAGTTTTCTAATTCATTTTGTGTACTATCATTATTTACAGTATACATTGGTTTATATGACTCGTTTTTTTCTTTAACTGTTCTCGTATCTATTGGAAATACAAGCTCCTCTTCATTGGCAAATAATTCTTGTGATTCTTTTTCACGTTTTTCCAAATAATTTGCATAATTTTCTAACTCTTCTTCAGTCATTTTTAAGGATAATCCTTTGTTATTTGATTTGTTTACAGCATTTTTTAGAACATCTTGGCTTTTTCTAGCCATAAATTCTTTTAGAGTACAATTTCTGGGCTTGTGATATGGAACATTTATTTCATTCTCTCTATGCATACGTTGTGTTTCACTTTTTATTGCTGATATAGCATCCAATTCCACTTTAGCTGCTGCTCTTTCTTGCCGCTGGTGTTTATTATTAGCAATTTGAGTTTTCGTATATTCTTCAGAATTAAAATTATTATGATTTAGTTCGTCATTTGATTGTAATTCTTCCTGCTCGCCATCTTCCTCACTTTCCGTATCAATTATTGTCGAAATTTTTTTATGATTTGTTTCATTATTACTGATAGTTCTATCTTGTTCTTTACTTAATTGAATTTCTTCAACGCTTTCTGAATCAATTATATCAGATATTTGTATGTCCTTTTGCTTTTTCGCTAAATAATTTGTTGAAATTCTAAAAAAAAATATATAGTTATTTGATAATGTAATTAAAATTATAAATAATCCAAAAATTATTACTGTTTATCGATGAAATCTTCATCATCTTCAGAATACGAAATGCACTTTACTCTTTTTTTAGAAAATGTATGTTCGTTATCAGAATTGGAATTTAATTTTTCCAAATTGTTTGAATCAATTTCACCCTGATTACTATCTTCATTAATTCCAATTTTTAAATTCTCTGAATCTATCGTATTAAGTTTATCGTATGTTTTTTTATTGTTACATGTTTTTGGGTCCACATTTTGATTATTTAAATTGAAATCACTTTGTTCATTTAGACATTGATTTGTTCTGCATTTTGAATTATTTTCTTCACTAATAATTGGATTAATCACTTCCAAAATGGTACTGTCTTTTTCATTATAATTATTACTTATATATTTTTCTGATTTGGAACGGATATTAAATTCATCTTTTGAATTTTCTTCGTTCTCAGAAGCAGATAGTGCCAAACTTTGACCACCCAAAATACCATCTTCATCTGAATTAGATGAATTTAGACTAGTGTTCATATTTTATCGAATTTCTTTTCTTATTTATTCTTTTTTATAATTATATTTTACGTAGTGGGCTAAATTATTAAGGTTTGATTTTTAGCGCCTTTTCCCTGATAGTAAAGTTGGCAAATAAACAAGGTTTTTTTGACACTTGCCGCGTTCAGCAGATCTAGCCCATTTAGGGCTGCAAAGAGCCGCACTAGATAGAGCAGCAAAAATTTTATTTGCCCCGTTTAATAGGATCGAGCTCATCGAGCGCTCGAGCAAAATTTCTACTGAACGATTAATTTTTCGAGCGCTAGAGCTCGAGTTTTATCGAGTAGAAAAATTTTAGGCTACATAGAGCAGCAATTTTTTTTTAGAGGAATCCATTTTTTTTAGAGGAATATTGAATAGAGAGGGGTTTTAAGGGATATTTATCGAAAAATTCTACTGAACGGCACTATAGTTTTTGCTGCTCTATCTAGTGCGGCTCTTTGCAGTGCTCGATAAATTTTCTCTGTTGATGCTGAAGAAGAATTGCCGTTCCGTTCAGTCGAATTTTTCGATAAATATCCCTTAAAACCCCCACTTATTATTCAATATTCCTGTAAAAAAAAAATTGCTGCTTATTATAGGCCGGCGCAGAATTGGGGCTTTAATTGATAGCGTTAGCTTTAACTTTTATATTTTGTATTTTTCCAAGTTTTTGCCTAAAAAAAAATAGATTTTTCACCAATATTAAAATAGTCTAGCGCTGGCGTTCATTTTTCAACTTGTTGAAAGCCAGCGCTGGCGTTTTTTTCGCCTACCTAGGTAGCGTTAACTGCTGGTGTTGTGTTCGTTTACATTGATTTCCATATGTTGAAACTTTTTTAAGTTAACGCTATCGATTAAAGCCCCAATTCTGCGCCGGCCTTATCTAGCATAAAATTTTTCTGCTACATAACACGAGGTCTCGACTATCCATGACCATTTCCATTTCCATAGCCATTTCCATAGCCATTTCCATTTATGGATTTCCAAACAATAAAAACTGGGCATTTCATGGACTGAAATATTATTCGAAATATCATTGAAATTTGTATTATATTTTGATTTTCAACGTGTAAAATAGTTTTGTATTGGTAATATAGAATATTGGGAATACATAACAAAAGTCAATTAATAAATTAACCACAATATGAAACCTAATTTACAAATTAAATCTCTTTCCGCCATTTTATTTTTGACATATTCGTCCATAAACTTAACCATAAATGGACGTCCATAAAGTTTGCCATTTATGGAATGGCTGATGGATGAGTGGTCTCCATTATCCATAATGGTTTCCATTTCCATTTATGGACAACATTATGGATAGTCGAGACCCCATGTCAAATAAAAGCGTAATGTAAGCTTAGAGTATATAGTATCAGGAGATGCTATAGTAATTATTATGTGTCGAACGTTTTTGTGGAGGGAAAGGGGAATATTTATACAGAAATAAATACAGAACAAAATTATTTTTGTCAACTCAAAATTATTTTTGACAAGTAAAAGCACTAAAAAATTAAAAAAAAATTTCGACACAGCTTGTAGGGGCAAAATTATACTATAGCTTAGCATCTCCTGATATTATCCCTCTAAGATAATTTACGGTCCGCTTTTAGCGGCTCGTAAACACGCCGTCTTTTTTCATATATTCAGACCTCATTTTCGTGCCGTACTTTCGGCTCTAAAACGTAACGCATAAATCGAATTTTGCGGTCTAAAACGAAACGCATAAAACGAACGAGAAAAATCGCTTTAAGGCCGGCGCAGAATTGGGGCTTTAATCGATAGCGTTACTTTAACTTTTATATTTTGTATTTTGCCAAGTTTTTGCCTCCCAAAAAATTGATTTTTAACCAATATTAAAATAGTCTAGCGCTGGCGTTCATTTTTCAACTTGTTGAAAGCCAGCGCTGGCGTTTTTTTCGCCTAGCGTTAACTGCTGGTATTGTGTTCGCTTACATTAGCTTCGTTCAATGACTTTTCAGAACAGTTTTGGACAGCACACTTTTAGCACAGAAAATATCAGAAAAGTACACAACAACAACCCCTTTAAGAAAAATAATCGAATTCGCTTTTGGCGAACCCAAAACGAACCGCTTCTGAACCTCCTTTTCACCAATAAGCGGAATTTACACAGTTCAAGTAATCGTTCAAGTTCCACATTCAAGTAAAACGATTTAACACGATGCGCAATTCATCTTTTTTATATCCTTGAATCCCACAAAATAAAAATAGGAATGCTTTCTATTTTTTTGAAACTTGAACGTCACTACATATAAAAATAACGCACACTAAAATAAAATTTTGTGTATGCATACAAATGTTTTTTTTTCGATTTGACAATTTTTACATTTAAAAAAAAAAATTATTTGTTTTGTCAATTGAAATTAGAGAAATTAGGAAATTTCTTTATAAAATTATAAGGAATAAAAAATCGTAAATTTTTTATTATATTTTATTTTATTAATATAATATAAATGTCTCAAAAGTCCAAGTGGAGTATTGAACAAATTAAAAATTTTTTGGCTTTATATGAAAATAAAGAAATAATTTGGGATATTAGAAATTCCAATTATAAAAATAAATTGTTCAGAGACAATGCAATGGAAATTCTACTAAAAAATGTTAAAAAAGAAATTTGTGTAGATAACAATATGGAATCACTCAAGAATAAAATTAAATCTATTAAGACAATGTACTCAGCAGAAATACAAAAAATAAATAAATCTAAAAAAAGCGGATCCGGTGCTGATGATATTTATGTACCAAAATTAGAATGGTTTGATACGGCAAATTTTCTGAAGAGTGTTACTTCTTCCCGGATTTCCACTTCTAATTTAGTAAATAAAATAAATATATATAAATTTTAAACATGTTAAAAATAATTTATTTATTTAAAATGTTTATAATTATATATTTCATTTTTTTCATTTTAAATAATTTTTTTTTAACAAAAAAAAACATAATTTGTTTGCATTTATATTGTTGATAAATATAATTTTATATATTACTGCTACTGATGGATTCTGATATATCAGCATCATCTTCTGATTCTTCCTGTTGAAAAAATTAAACGTTTTTATCAAATTTTGTCAGAAAACTAAAATATTTACAAATATTGCAATTCATTTTATTTTGCCATGGTACTTTTCCTTCGCCTAAAAAATAATCAGCATATTTTTCTCTCTTCTCGATTGCTGCATTTGAATTATGGTTTGAGCCGAAGTGTGTTCCAGGATTTCGTTGTAAACCACTGACTGTCTCGCGCCATGTACCTGGTATAATCGCACCAGTGTTGTGGTCTTCATGATCAACTGATAAGCTGGGCAGATATATTGTTTCACATGTAGTTCTTAACCAGTTATGTAAAATACATGAAGCTTTTACAACCAGGTCAATATCAAATGCATTTTCAAATGCATTTTCAACTATCCGGCGTGCTCTGAAATTACCAAATGCATTTTCAACTATCCGGCGAGCTCTGGAAAGTCGATAATTGAATATTTGTTGCTTTCTTGAAAGGCGACCACATCTACTGTACGGTTTCATGATATTCTTTCTCAGCGGAAAAGCATCATCTGCAACAATTACAAAACAAGATTTTTGAAAAAATTAACATCTTCAGTTCTTAATTCTTCCATTAATGTTACTGATGCTCCAAGTCTTTCCCGCCTTACAATACATTTGCGAACCCATTCTCTCTTCTTCTTGTGCTTTTCTTTTTCCAATTCTTTTTTAATTTCAATAATCATGTCCTTACTGATTTCTTCTACACACGATAATACTCCTCTTCTTACAACTGCTAATCTTTTTGCTTGCATTTTGTACTAAATTTTATAATAAAATAAAATAAATTTATTAATTTTATTTTATATATAATTTATGTATTTAATAATATAGATATTTATATAAATTTTGTATAATTACATTTGTTATTGTTATAATATTGATGATTTTATGTTTTTCCACAATATTAATTATTGTATTTTTAAATAGTATTTGTTTTATCACAATATTATTGTATTTTTATTATAACCATAGTATTAATTATTTTATATTTATATTGTTTAATTCCAAAATACTAATGATTTTATATTTTATGAATATCAGCGACCAAAAATAAATTAATTCGACACTTTCGATATTTTTTCCCAATCATTTGCTGCCAAATTAAATATTAAAAAAAAAAATACTTGAAACGTGTAAATATAAAAATTCATTCAAGTTCCACTTGAATAGGAACCGAAGTTAATTTTTACAGAAACTTGAATGAAAAACTTGAACTGTGTAAATTCCGCTATACATTCACAAAAAACCAGTTTATGTAGAAGAGTAATAAAATATTTTTTTTTTGTGAGTAGTCATTTATATAGTCACAATTTTAATTTTATTCTAGCAATTAGACGTGATTTTAAATTAAAAAAAAATATATGTATATATTATACGATTTAGTCCGTGAAATTAGGAATATTAGTGTTATTCATAAAAATATTAATATTGAAGTCCTAGAAAAAAGTAAAATTTAAATCCTGATTTTTTTATTAATTATTTTTATAAAATAGATTTTCAACCAAAAAAGTAAAACTATTTGTTTTTTTTTATTTTTAATTAAAAAAAATTCCAGATTTTTTATTTATATGGATAAAATCAGTACATAAACGAACTGTGTTGGCGATTCGCTAGAGAACCGCCTTGTCTTGCCGGCGAAGTCTTGTATGAAGAAATAACTTCGCCAGCGGTTCGCTTTCTTAACGGGCAATTAATTTAAATGTCAGACCATTTAGAACAACTTTGCATACCAAATCTCAATGAACGCTATTTCATGATATTTCTTGATTTTTTTTTTTTTTATTATTTGTAAACAAAAAAAATTTAAAATTGCAAATGGCTGAAAATATTTTGTGGTAAACGGAATTTATTTATTTTAAGTTTTTTTACTTAAAAAATAAAATAAAATATTTTAAATATTTAAAAAAAAATCTTTTAATATTATTTTAAAATTTATTTTTTATATATACATAAAAATAATAAATAGTTAGCTAAAAAATTAAGTTATGTTGTTATTGAAAAACTTAAAAAAATTAATTCATTTCATTATTTAAATTTTTATTATTTGTTTACAACAATTTTTTTATTTTTGTTTACAATGTACTACAATGTAAAAGCGAATCGTAAACGAACCGCCGGCGAAGTCTTTTCTTCCTATACCCTTTAAGATAATTAGCGAATTCTCTTTTGGCGAACTGTTTACGAACCGGATATGTAACGCCTTTTTATTAAACTTTCATATATGTCAACCACGAGAAAAGCGGTTCGCCACCGTTCCACTTCTGTTCTTAGAGTATATAAACAGGAGATGCTATAGTATACTTTTGCCCCTACAAGCTGTTTCCCTTTTTATAAAAGCTATTTAGTTCTCAAAATCTCCTTGTAACAGGTGTTAGTTGTCAAAATCTCCTTGTAACAGCTGTTTTGCAATACAAAGTGTCATTGAAAAAGCTTTCTATCAAAGCTTTCAAGCTTTACAATATTCTAGGCAGTGCACGATAATTATTAAAAAGACAGCATATATTTGGAAGAAAAATATCAAAAATAATTAATTGATTTATTTATATTACTTTTTAGGTATGTTATAATTATATTTTGTTGTTTTTAACCTAAATTATGGGTAGAAGCAACCTCATATAACAACAAGTTAGTGAAATAAAAAATACATATATAATTTTTATATTGTAAATGTAATTATTATATGTAAAAATAATAACATTTAATTAATTTTATTAAAAAATATCAATATTTAACTTTTTTTAATAAATATAAATAACATTTATAAAAAAATGCGTTTTAGTTAAAAAAGAGCTTTTGTCACTGGCAATAGCAATTTAAAGCCGTCACTGCAAAAAAAATCTCTTTTCCCCCCACAAAAAAAAGTGACACTTTCTTATAACTATAGCATCTCCTGTTTCTATACTCTAAGCTTCTGTTTCGTTCATACCCTTCTACTACACTGTAGAAGGGTATGAACTAGCTACTATGATCTAGCTACTACACTGGCGGTAGTTGGGTGTTTACTTACTTAATATGCAATTATTATATCATTACGAATATGATTTACATAAATAAGAGTTCTTCATTAATATCATTATCGTCATGAAATCTAATTTTTCAAATTTATTATCCCTACAGCGATTCCACTGAAATATCGTAATGAAAGTTGTTATAGAGCTTCCCTTTAAGAAAAATAAGCGAATTCGCTTTTGGCGAACCGTATACGAACTAGATAAGTAACGCCTTTTTAAAATAAACTTTATAATTTCATAACAAAAATAAACAGGAGTGACGAAGGTTGTGTCTTATAATAGTATTTTGTTAAATATAATAAAATAAAAATATTAATAAGTAATTTTGTGTTTTATATAATAAATTAAGTAATAAAATTTAAAAAAATTAAATCAGTGGTGAAATAATTATTTATTGTTAAAAATTATATTTTTTATATGAAATAAATGCTAAAAAATAACTTTTCCGTATTTTTATTTCTAGAAACATTGCAATTCTATTTTCTTTTTTTTTAAAGTAACATTGCAATTCTATTTTCTTTTTTTTTAAAAAAAACCGAATTTGGCGGTTCCAAAACGAATCGTTACGGCGTTTCGTAAACGAACCGATTTTGGCGAACTCTTGGCGTTACGTTTTTTTTTCTACTATTCTTATTCTAACATTTACGTTTCCGGTTCGCTTACGAACTGCCAAGGCGGTTCGTAAACGAACTCATATATGAAGAAAAGACTTCGCCGGCGGTTCGTTTACGGTTCGCTATTCTTAAAGGGTTTGTTCAGCAGATCTAAGGATTTCAATAGGGTTGTGAAGCCGATTTTGGACACCTTTTCGAAAGACGTGATGCGAAAGCGAATCCTAGAATTTGCACTCCCTCAAATTTGAAGGTGTAGAAAGTGGAGATGTAACTAATTTTTTTTTATAACTTTTTAAGCTGGAAATATATACTATTCGTCAATTAAATAATGTTTTAATCACAAATTATGAAAAAAAGTATAACAATTTAAAATTATAAAGAATTTTGTCAGGGTGTAATAAAAGTATGTTTTTTTCACACTTTACACTTTCCTACACCACAGATTTTTGACAATTCCCACCATGGTGTGGTGTAGAAAAAAAATTTCTGAAAAGAAATTGGTATAAGAATGTAAGTTCTAAGTTGTTGTTGTAGTAGTAAATGGTTTTTGCGGCGAAGCGAAATGATCCAAATATAGTACATATTTAAATAATGCTTGCTTATTAGGTATTAAAATTATAAAAACTGCATGTTTTATAATATTTTTATTATTTTGTTTGTTTGTTCAATATATTTTTTTGTACAGTAACATTGCAATTCTATTTTCTTTTTTTTTAAAAAAAAACAATTTATTTTGACTGCAGATGTTTTCGTCGGTTTCGGTTGTTCACTTTTGAACGCACTCCATTTCCATCATATTTATTGCATGTCACCAGTCTGTCATACACCATTGTCATATAATCTTTGACTATATAATATAGAGTATAGACTATATAATATATTGACTATATAACTATATACTATATTATATAGTCAAAGCATATAATATAATCAATTATTTACTTTCAATTTCAATTACAATCAAATCAAAATCAAAACAAACAAAACCCACAGTCACAAAACAGTGAAATAAATTACGAACAAAATATATATTTAGAAACTTTAAAAAAAATGGATCCTACAAAGAAAACTGCTTTTCTTTTGACTGAAATTGCAATGGACTTATTAAGTAACAAATTTTATGATATTGATGGTAATCAAGTAAGAGACATGGAAAGTTTACATAAATACGAATGTGATCCCAAAGATTACATAACGAATCAGCGAAACCTTCGACGAATTCTTCATATTTCTGATGTAAGCTTTCAAGCCGCAGATAATATACAACCAGAAATAATAGATTTAGATATAGACGAAGAAGAACATACTACTGAAATTGAAAGTACACATAAAAAATCTAATAATATAATCACTGAGCCCACAGTGAAAGATTTAGAAACTATTATTCCATCGGATTATGTCCAAATTACGGATGACATAACTGAAAATCATACAAATGAATTGTTAATGTTCTCAGAAAATCAAGATGATCGAATAAAATATATAATAGACTCAACAAAAGAAGAATTTCAGAAAATTAAATTACATTCTCAGAAGAGTAGAGATGATTTTCTATTGGAAAATATAATTATTTATGATGAAACCCCAACTGGGCATAATCCAATTAAAGAATTGACTAAGGTATTTTTTGCACGTGAAAAGAAAATGTGGGAAAATGAAAGTGAAGCATTGATTAGCTTCATAAAAATTGTTAAGAAAACGGAATTTCCATCAGATACAAAAAATTCAGTTAGCATGTTGAATAAATTATCTAGTGATATTATGAAAGCGAAAGAAATAATGTGTTGGAATCCTAAGTTATGTGAATGATTAATATATTTAAAGATAGATTTATAAAATAATTAATGCTTAGAATATAAGTAAGGTACATATCTACATTGGAATTTATATTTCAATTTGTTCGTTTCCCTGAAACAGTATTATAATAAAAATGAAAGATTTTGTGTCAACATTATTTTTTTTATTTTTTATTTCATTTATTTATTGCAAGTCTTAAAATATCCATTAACTGTTTTTTTGGCTGAAATGTACTTTAGGACAGAAATTAAGAACACTCCTCCCTCCCCGACGGGGCCCTTCCGAAGAAATTAAGAACACTCCTCCCTCCCCGACGGGGCCCTTCATGTTCTTCACTAAAATATATGGAAAAATATTTTACATCGCCTCCACCCTCCAATAACCCGAACGCATCGGATGAGGTAAAACGTTTCGTAGTGAAGTATCAGATTCGTCTAGAGAAAACCATGTAAACAGCGGAGCACTAAAGATTTTGGATAATACTAATTTAACAAAATAATGGTGACTAGTTTTAATGTCGCGTGTAAAGGAGATTTTTTTAGTGGTTTACTAAACCATTAAAAAAATCTCCTTTACACGCAGTAGTGTGGGACTGTAATCTGATTACAGTCCCACACTACTGATTCACGGGGGCGGGGTCAGTGTCTATGATATGAGACTGTCTATTTTCACCTCCTTCGCAAAAAAAATATCACCTCCACTAAAAATACTTTCTTTTTATACCCCACCCCCACTCGAGCACCACCTACTCCCAAGAAAATGTTTCATTCAAACTTTGGGCCCAGTCAGAAAGCCAAAATGTCCTTAAGTGCATTTTTGCCGTTTTTTTGTCAAAAAGCCAAAATTCCTAAAAAAGTTTCGCCAAAAAAAACTACACTATGTTTTAACTAATAACATTGCAACTGGGTGTAGTGCAGGTGTAGTGCAGCCACTATCCGTGTAGTACACTTCAACTACACCGGTAGAGGGCTACACCGAAAAATTAACTCAAAACTATTTCACAACCGTTTCTTTTCTTTTTGCTTATTGGTTGGATTGTCAATTGACAGCTTGGTACACCATCTGATCCCCAATTTCAAGTTAGTGTAAAAAGTGTAGCAAAAGTGCGCTACACCCTAGCTACACTTTCAGTTATGAAACAGGAAAGTGTAGTACACTTTTTGAAAGTAGTGATTCTGAAACAGGGTGTAGCTGTTTACAATTCGCTACACTAAAAGTTGTAATTATGAAACACGCCCTATGTTTTATTTATTATTTTTCAAATGAACGGAACGGAGTCTAGCGTTATGTTCACGTTTCAAGCTTCCAAGGCTATTCGAATTCGAAAAATGATTTCTTTCGGATTATTAAATTGACATTTGACAAAAAGCGAAGTATATAGAAGTTTTCTTCAAAATATAAACAATAAAACAATAATTGTGGAAATTATAGTAAGGAAAATCCACGGATAAGAATAAATTATTTTAATAAAAAAATTATTTATTTTTTATTTATTAATATTTTTTAAATTAATTAAATATAAAAATGTATAATGGATGACGAAGAAGAAATTGATATAATAAATTTTGACGATATGTGAGTAAATAAAAATATTTTACTATATGTAATTCTAATTTTATGCACAAATACTTTATTTATAATATATTTAAGATCAAAAATAACTTCTGGGCAATTATTATCATGTGATTATACAGTACATCCAAAATGGGTTAATGAAAATGCAGAAGGTGGTAATTTCTGGAGTGATAGGTATATGCATATATTTTTATAAATGTTATTAAACGGAACAATTAAATAAAATAAAAATATGATGAATAATTTTAGTGTACCAAAACATGAAAATCTCGAAAATAATGTTGAAGTCTTACACTCTGAGGAAGTTGTTATTAAAGAACCTGAACCATCATCTAATATATTAGATTTTGAATGGACCGGAGAAGTAAATTAAACAATATAATTTTTTTTTATTTGTAATAATTTTTGTTTAAAAAAAGGAAGATGTTGTTTTTGAAGAAGATATACCAGCGTCTGTGGAAGAAATTGTTACAAATGATGGAGAAGTTAATGAAGTATTTTCTCATAATTCCAATGTAATAAAAAATAGTAATAATGCAAATGATTATCAGTGGGATGAACCAGCTGCTTTTGAAACACATCCAGCTCCAAGATATAATAAATTTATTGGACCAACAAATTCAAGAAGTTTACTTAAGGTTAAATTTGAAACTTCATTAGTTGTACCAACAAATCCACGCAGTTTGCTTAAAACAAATAATCCAGTTAACTCAAAACCGAAAAGTAAATTTAAGCAAACACTAACAGTTAAACCGAACTTATTTGAAAAGAGAATGATACCTTGTCGAAAAAAGAAAAAATCATCCGAATCTAATTCTAAAAATCCTAAACCAAAATTTAAAGAAAAGATAACAACAATAAAGTTAGATCAAAAACCCGCTTCGAGTTCCAGTTCAAATAATAAAAAATCCGGTGCCAAAGGTAAAAGTGGTAATAAATCGGCTATACATTTTGGAGAAAACATAACAATAAATCATGAGAATAAAAAAATAACTACTAACAAAATAAAAGTATTACCTGAAACCGTTGTTAAATTAGAAGATTGCGATTTAAGTGATGTTGAAATTGATGTTGAAGGCGAAATAGAACCAAATTCAATAATATCTAATGCGATTACACCATCTTCAAGAAATACTCCACTACAAAGTAAAAAGTCAACATCTTCTCTAGAAGATGGAACATCGTCACGCCAAATCAAAATTTCAACGAAGTCAAGAAAAATTAATAGTATTGTGAAATCAGTTTGTGAAATGACTGAAGATTTAACTATACAATTACGTGATATGAAAGTACCAAAAGAAGAATTATACCTTGATACCAACACTGTAACAGATTTAGAAAAATATATTCATTCAGAATTTTTTGTTGGACGAATAACCAAAACACCTGAACAATATTTAAGGATAAGAAATCATATTTTGACAATGTGGAGTACAGCTGGAAAATCATCATATGTTAGCAAGACCGCTGTGCGGAATGGCTTAAAACATGGTGGAGATGTGAATTGTATAAGTAGGATCCATCGTCTATTGGAACAAATTGGTGCTATAAATTTTGGTTTTCAAGGAAGATTTTTCGAATATGTTCGACCATTAGATGAATATATGTCTATGTTTATGCAGGTTAATAGAAAAAATTTAAGTTCTAATATTGAAAATTCGGTTAGTAGTACAAATACATCGTATTTAATTCCACGAATGGAGCGACGCAAGAGAACACAAAGTAATATTTGTTATGGAAATAATAAACATGACACTGTTGTAGAAAGTAATTATACAATACACCATTTAGATGGTGTTTTTAGGCCTGATGTTCCAGCATTGAATTCAGCCGAAAAAATTAATATTAGAAATACTCGACATATACAAACAGAATTAGATTTGGTGAAGTGCCTTAAATTTTCAAAAGAGAATTTAGTAAATTAAATTAAACTAGGAAATGTACTTACTTCATAACTAATATAAATTATTATTTCAGCCTCCATTTAAAGTATCTATAACGCTATCGACTCTACTTTGTATTCAATTTCATTCTATTTCAAATGTTAATGAAAGAATGGGATTCTTAGGTGGTCATTGGAGTAAAACTGTTGGTCGTACCAAATTAAGTTTAACTAAATATAAACCATGTAGAACTTCAGAACAAAGTGGAATTATGTGTGAAATGTGCCCAAGTAAGTTATTTACATTATTTTTAAAATAAATTAAGAATTAATGGAAATTTACCAATTTTATACCATAATTAGTCTCTCAAGTCGAACAATCTACAAATCTCAAAACCGAAGGTTATGAATTATTAGGATGGTTTCATTCTCATCCATTATTTCCACCAAATCCATCACGTACAGATGTTCGTACACAGAAAGAAATGCAATTACAATTCTCAATGCAAGGTGATAGACCATTTGTTGGTGTTATCTTAAGTTGCCTAAATATGGCTTTGAAGTAAGTTAATATTTTTAAATGTAATATTATAATTATTGATTGTATTCATTGTTCTTTTTTATATTGTTTTTTATGTTCAGGTGTGTTTATGTAATGCCGAAAGATCTTAATTCAGAATTTAGTGATGATACTGTATGTTTGCCATATGAATTAGATGTTGATATAATAAAAGACTGTACTAATTTTAATAATGATATAAAAGATGTTTTTCGTGATATAGCAGATGAAGAAGATAACATGGATATGGAGGAAATTATTGAAAAAGTGATTTGATTTAATTTAATTTGATTTAATTTTATTTAAAAACAAATGCTGGTATTTATTTTTTCAGTTTAAATGTTCCAGTGATTCAATTCTTCGACGATTTGGATATAAAAGTTCAACTTTTTTTGATGGAGTTTTTTGTAAATAGTATTTTTTTTAAGTCATGATTAAGTTAATTTATAATTAACTTAAGTATTATTAAGTTTTAGCCTAAATATATATATATATCATATTTATTTAACTTGAAATTCTTTATTTTGTATTTATGTGTTCAATTTCGAATATATTTATTTTTATTCCATATTCCATGATCCGGGTTCTCTACATCGGAAATGTTCGATTTATGAGGGCTTTCGACAACCTATCCGTCACCATGCTTACGGATAGCCGGTCGAAATCTCGGAAAAACTCGTAATTCGAACATTTCGAATGTTAGAGAATCCTTCCGGTCCGGACCCATATGTTGAAAATTTATAATTATAATACTTTTTTTAATACATTTTATTTGATGTATTTTTCTGTTATAAAAACCTTCTTTTAGATTTTTCCTGATATGTTATATATAAATTATAATCAAAAAATTGTATCCCTTTATGCAAATTCGCGGCTCAGTTTTTCTGATTCCAAATTGAGACAGAATGGAGTCAACAATTTTCTTGACATATCTAAAAAGTATTTCGTTTTGGTCTCAATTTCGTTTCGCTAAATCTGAGTCAAAAATATGTTTCAGAAATATCTCATTTCTGCATCAAGAAAACGAATCCAAATTTGTGATTCGCAAATAATGAACTATTTTCTATTTCGTTTTTGTCTCAATTTGGTTCCGTTAAATCTGAGTCAGAAATGTGTTTCAGAAATATCTCATGTCTACATCGAAAAAGCAAACCCAAATTTTTAATTTGCAAACGAACTAATTTCTCTTTCGTTTTTGTCTCAATTTGGATTCGTTAAAGTGAATCCAAATTTTTAATTCGCAAACGAACTAATTTCTGTTTCGTTTTTGTCTCAATTTGGATTTGTTAAAGTGAATCCAAAGTTTTAATTTGCAAACGAACTAATTTCTGTTTCGTTTGTGTCTCAATTTGGATTCGCTAAAGTGAACCCACATTTTTAATTCGCAAACGCATTAATTTCTGTTTCGTTTTTGTCTCAAATTGGATTCGCTCAAGCGCAGTTCTAGTTGGCCTTGTGGTAGTTCATTGTTTTGTTATATTTTTTTATGTTTATCATTTTGTTTGTGTTTTTCGTTTTGTGAAGTTCAGATGATAATTTTTTTAAAGTAAATATTTTAAAAATAAATATAATTATAGTAAGTGAATATTTTGGAGTTATAAAATGGAAAAAATAAACATATGATAAATTTAAGGAGAAATATTTATTATCTTTTATATATTGTAACATTTTGTAATAAAAACTTTTTTTAAAAAAATTAAGTAATTGCATTTTAATTTTACTTCACTTTTGGGTCTCAATTTCAGTTCTGCCTTCCAGATACTTCTAATTCAGAAACTTGAGTCGCTTTTGATTTAACATTCTGTCTCAGTTTTGCTTCACTTATGCGATACGTACGTTTCTGAGATAAGAAAGAGAGCTGCAGACAGTGCTGTCGTTTCAAATTTTTTAAAAGTAGTATTTTTTGATAGTGGAAGGTAGTATAGGGTAGTATTTATTAAATTTTTTGAAGGGAGTATAATCTATAAATTTTTTTATGAAGAAATAACAAAGTATTTCATATTTTGAAAAAAAAAAATAAAGAAATTCTTATTTCTTTATTACTAGAATTATTATCGCGAAAATTTTATTATTTTGAAAAAAAAGTTTTTACAAAAACCCAAAATAATTTGAAAAAAATATATATTTCATTGTAATTCAAATATGTATAATATAAAAACTCAAATTTTTACGTTATGTATTTTTAAAATTATCAACTTTTATAACAAATTACTATTGCTAGCTAGGGATGTTTTTTATTTGCAATAAAGACCTCTCCCTAAACACAGGTGTATGGCGTTATAGCGTATATACGTCGATACGCTGATACGCCAGCGTATCCCGAAATAAAATGCCACATTTATATACATTAAAATTTTTTTGATCGATGTTTCTTTTTGTTAAATTTCAAAAATCAAATTAAAAATTTTTATACGCCCGTCAAAATTTGAAATTCGAATTGTCGCCGTTCGTACGCCGCGTATTTCGGGAGCTCTCATACAAAATGTATGTGCATGAAACGATTTTTACAGACGCCGTACGCCGGTGTTTAGGGAGGGCTCAAAGTGTTGAAAATTACGAACAACAGGTGGTCAGGACTCTACTGCTATGAAAAAAAAAATTAGCCAAAATTTTTTAGCCAACAAAAATTTTTTTATGCATAATATTTCATAATGTGGTTTATGCGACAGAATATGTATGAAAGTGGAGTATTTTACTTGCTTGCGTAGTATAGAAGTATTGACTTTTCAAAGGGAGTATAAATACTCCTAAAGTAGTACTTCGACAGCACTGGCTGCAGACGTTTCGCTTTTTAGTTCATAAACGATTCAATTTTGATTTACTTTTTTTGACGTTTAACTTCGCGGCCAGTCTAATTATCAGACAACGAATGAGTCGCAGCGTTTCGTTTTCGTCTCACCAATCTGATTCAGAAACGAAGTTCGTCAACGAAAAACACAGAACGAAAAACACAAACAAAATGATAACTAGAGAACGAAAAACACAAACAAAATTATAACTACCACAAGGCCAACTAGAACTGCGCTTGAGCGAGTCCAATTTGAGACATAGAGCGAACTTCGTTTCTGACTCAATTTGGAGTCACCTTGCTTAAAGGGATTGGTTTGAAAAACGTACCAAAAAATCATATAATTATTTATTTTCTAATTATAGTTTGGTGGGTATTGTGTAGTTTGTGTATACTGGGTTACCAACGTGTTGTTGCTGTCAATTTCACAGCTGCTTAATATTTGACAATTAATGTGAATGGATACTTTTATTAAAATTTTATCAATAATTTTTTGAATTGCAAATAAATAATTATTAATTGCTATTATATTAATAATGATACAATAATTAAAAATTTTAATACATATGTTCCTGCAAATAAGGAAATTATTTTTAAGAAAAATCTTTTTGGTGCGACATAAAAGTACAGGGAAACCATCATTAAACTCTAAATTAAATCTGGTATTAAGTAAAATGCCACGAGATCGCACACATATTGCTGATGCTCAAAAACAGCGTTTACGTATTAAAGAAAAATCAGCTCGATATGTTCCTGGCACTGTCAGTTTACAAGTTCTTGGTAATGGAGCATCCGGAACTCCATCTTCGGTTTATTTGTTCACCGATCAAACAAGGTTATTTCATATAATTTGATTTTCATTAACAACCAAAATTCCTTTTAGATATTTGTTTAATTGTGGCGAAGGTACTCAAAGATTAGCCCACGAACATAAAACTAAATTGTCACGGTTAGAACATATTTTTATGACAAGAAGTAGTTGGGAACATTTAGGTGGTTTACCGGGCTTAAGTTTAACTGTACAAGATGCTGGTGTACCAAATTTAACTTTACATGGTCCTCCTGGATTGGTATGCTTAAATTTACAAGTAGGTACATATTAGAAATCATTTTAATTATTTTTTTTTAATTTTAGGATGAGATATTTAGAGGAATGCGGAGATTTGTAGTTTTGAAAGATTTAAAAGTTGCAACTGTTATTTTGGGCAGCGAAGAAGTGTTTGAAGATCAAATTTTAAACGTTACATGTGTTCCTTTAAAACGGTAAATTTTAATGTCTGTTATTAAAATATTTTGAAACGAACTAATTTTAGACGAATTGAATCTAGTCCTATTAACAAATCAACTAAAAGGATTTCACCTGAACCAGAATTAGATGATACTGATTATTATGCTTATGAAAGTATAAATTTTCTAAAAAACCTGAAAAAGTAAAATAATTTTTATGTTCCTTAAAGGCAATATAGAAAATCAATATACTCCACCATTAATACCGGAACAGCATTGGCTCAGTAATAGTTCTAAACAAGAAGAAAGTGTAGTAATTACATATATTTGTAAATTAAAGGTATGCATCGCGATTAAAATTTAAAAAAATACAATTAAATATTTAATAGTTTAAACTTAGCCTAAACCTGGTTCGTTAAACTTAGAAAAATGTGTAGAAAAGGGGATTCCACCCGGACCATTACTAGGTCAGCTTAAAAATGGTTTTGATGTTACATTGTCAAATGGAACAATAGTGAGACCGAATGAAGTTATGGCGCCAACTGATCCTGGACCAGTTTTTATTTGTAGTTTATATATGCATTTAAAATTATTTTAAATTTATATTTGCTTATTATTTTAGTTTTGGATATACCAAACCATGAATATTTACAATCTTTATCTGAACATTCTGCACTTTTTGAAAAATATCAGGAAAATTCAATCGATTCAGATTCAACTCCTTTAATAGTAATTCATTTTTCACCACAATATATAATTGAGCAGGAAATTTATCAAAATTTTATTAAAAAGTTTTCAACTAAAACAAAACATCTTATTTTAAATACAACTAACCAGTGAGTTAATCGTAGTTTTACTTCTTCTTTATAATATTTTTTCCCTAAAGATTTTCAGGTTATTTAGCCGCTCATCGTATTCAATGGCAATTAAATCAAATTGATGAAAATATATTTCCTATTTTAAAGTATAGTTCTACAATTTTTTTATTAGAAGACAATTATTAATTATTTTATCATTTCAGAGAAAACATTTATTTACAGTCGCCAAACACAACTAATAAAAAAATTAAATTATCTCCAGAAAAAAGTAACACTATTGACAAATCGTTTATAAAAGAAATTGATGATATCAATTTTCCAGTTATACAAGCAAATTCTTTAACAACATTTCATTTGCGTCCACGAAAAGCATTGGATCGTAATAATGAACCCGTTATTAATCCTTTAGAATATATTCAAGAAACTCAAATAATTGAAGGTTTCACAAAATCATTAGAAGATTTGAAACTAAAATTATTAGAAAGACATTCGAAAACGAATAGTTTAAATCAATACCCAAAATTAGTTTTTCTTGGAACTGGATCATGCATTCCAAATAAAACTAGAAATGTTAGTTCAATATTATTGCATACCTCTGATAAATCTAGTATATTGCTTGATTGTGGAGAAGGAACTTGGGGACAGATTATACGATTTTATGGTGACATTGAAGGAATAGAAATTTTGAAAAAAATTAAAGCCATTTATATATCACACTTGCATGCTGATCATCACATAGGTATAATTAATTAATATCATTTATTATTACTATTTTAAAATAAATAATAAATTTAAATTTCTAGGCTTAATTGGAATATTAAAAGCTCGTCAAAAATATTTAGTAAATAAATTAGAACCATTAATGTTATTAGCACCTAAGCAAATACAATCATGGCTACATTTTTATAATCTTCGAATTGAACCAATTAGTCAAGGATACTTTTTAATTCCAAATGGACATTTAGTAAATCAATAATTTTTTAATAAATATTTATCACATTTCATATCATTTTCCTAGATTAATACACCTCTTGCTAACGAACATACAGACGATATGGATATTAATTCTATTTCAACGTGTCTTGTCCATCATTGTCCCCATTCTTTTGGTATATCAATAGAAACAACAAATGAAGTGTCAAACGAACTGATTAAAATAACTTATAGTGGTGATACAATGCCTTGTAATGATTTAATTGAATTAGGTATGAATTCAACAATATTAATACATGAAGCTACTATGGAGGATGAATTAGAAAAGGAAGCTAAATTTAAAATGCATAGTACAGTATCACAAGCTATTGAACAAGGCCAAAAAATGAATGCCAAATATACAATATTAACACATTTTAGTCAAAGATATGCTAAATTACCTAGAATTGAAAATGTAATTGAAAATAATGTTGGTATTGCTTTTGATAATATGCAAGTAAGATATTTTTTTTTGCTAAATATTATTTCTTAAAAATTATTTTATAACATTTAATTTGTACAGGTTTCTATTAATGATTTATACTGTTTACATAATATGTATCCAACATTGAAAATAATGTTTTCTGAACATTATGAGGAACTTGAGCAGAAGGCATTAAAACGAGCCTTAAAAAATGAACGAAAACGTTTATTATCTAACGATAAAACAATTAGCTTAACTATTGAGTAGTATAATGTAGTTGTAGTTGGAATATAATTTATATAAACAAATATAATTAGGATACATTTTTATTTTTTGGAAATAAAATTAAATATTTATACATACTTTACTTATAGAAGTTATTGAAAAAATCGTTGGTTTATTAAAGTTTAAAAATTTTTTGTATTTGATATAAAATAGTAATAAAGAATTATAAATAAATGAAGTTTTGAAGTAAATGTTTTATTTTATATTTATCATAATACAATATTTTTGTTTTTGTGTATAGAAAAATGTATAATTTTAATTTAAGTTATCAAACATTTGTTTTTTTTTAATAAAACTTATTTTAAATTAATTTACAATTTTTTTTTAATACTTATTTTAGAAAAAAAATTTAAACATATATAATTTTCATTTAATTAAGAATTTAATATAAAATTTTATATAATACACATACAATTATTAATTATATATATAATATAAAATTATGGGAATAATCAAATTACATAATATTGTGAGTTTTTATTTTCTTTTCCTTTTTAGGGTTATTTTATTTTTGTTTTTAATTTAATAAAAGTAGTAAAATCACATTTTGCAGTCAAGAATTTTAAATTTAATGCTAAGTAAATGCATAGAACATATTATATATACAAATCGATATAAAATATATTTAAATATATAAATATACGTACAACATACAACACTAATATAATATAATTATATAAAAATAATTCTAGATTCATAATAAAGGGTTTAAATAAAAGTATATAAATGAAAATTATGAAAATTAGTTATATTTGACTGTTTTCGTTTATAATCACCTGGACATTTTTTAAAATCTTGAGTCTAATAGTATTTTATAAGTCCAAAATTTTCAATATTTTGATTTTTAAAAAAACACTATAATATTTCAAATAGCCCAGAAAATGAAGATATTTAAAATAATAAATTTTTCAGACTATATTCTGAAAATTTCAATCCAATTTTACTAATAAAAACCCAGATTATTTTCTAAACATTTCTAATTTATAAATTTTATTTTGTAATTAAAACATTGGAAAGAATATAGATTGTGTAATTAAAACATTGGAAAGAATATAGAACATATGTAACAAAAATTTTATAGGAAAAAAAAAATTGTGTTTTATTTTTATTTATAAATTAAATATATAAGTAATTCTTAAAAGATCATTTATATATTTGATTATCATTTTTTTTTATATAATTATATACAATTTAAAAGTGTTTTTTTTTTTCGAATAAGTAGGTATTTTAATTTATTTATAAATTTTCTTTACTTTTTTGTTTCAATAATATTATTCAATTTTATCTATCTACAAGATTATACATACATTTCAATTTTACGGATCAAAAAGACTAAAAGATATAATGTAGATTAATTAAATTGTTTTCGTTCTTAAAAAAGTTAAGCCTTAAATTCTAAAAAAAACTTATATATATATAATTAGAAAATATTAAATTAAACAAACATATAAAAAAATCGTATATAATATTTTCGAACAGTTAGTTTATATACTATTTTTAATTGAAAATTAAATGATTTCTAAAAACAAAAATTCTAATATAGATCAGCTATACACTAAATGAATATTAAATATATAGAAAAACTCGCATTTTGTCTTAGAATATAAATATGATTACAATTTTTTTTAACATTTACAATTAATGTATATAAAATATTTTAAAAAAGCTTTTTATTTTTAACATTATTTGGTCGAATTGAAAGATAAATATATTAAGTATAGTATAGTAGACTGTGTATATATTTTTGTATTATATAAGTTTATTAAGTTTTAATTATTGAATTTATTTTCGATAATTTATTATTTTTAGTTTTATTTATTTTTGCATATATCAAAACTAAATATTTTTTAAAAATAAATATGAAAAACTCACATATATATAAGAATTTTTAAATTTATGGTTCCGAAATTTGTAGATGGAATTATATCTAACTATTAAAAATAGGATAATGGGCCAAAATATTATAGAAAAAATACAATATTTAAATTATTGGTTAAAGAAAATTTTCTATTAATCATAATCTGCAAATTTGGTTGTATTGTTTATACTATGTAAATTATGGTAAACACGTTGCATTGCAACAAAATGTTGATAAGGATTATTTAAGGTCTATATCGAAAAACATTTGTAAATGCAAAAATCGCCTTATGAGATAAACGGATATACATATGAAAGTTTTTTAATTTTATAGATAATATAAACACAATTCACAATAATCTTGAATTAATAGGAAAACATGACATTCTTGTATCGGAACAATTTTTTTTTAACTTTCATTATTTTCATTTGTGAAAATTATATGATTATATTTTATAATTTATTTGTAAATTTTATTTATTTTAATTTAATATTGAATTTCAGAAAAATATTTATTTCTAAATTAAATACAACTAAATTGATTGTTATATTTTAAATATATATATTATATATTGTATATATTTATATTTACAAAATTTAGTGCTAATATTTAATAATATATATTCGTGAGAATAATTTATATAGGTACTAAGGAATGCATATTATTTTATAATATAATTTTTTTTATTAACACATAATAGCATCAAGATTATAAAAAAATATCTATATTTTAAAGCATTTTGTTCATTTTTTTATTTATATAAATTGAGAATTTTAATTTAGAGTTTTTAGATACCTAACCTTTAATTTACGAATACGATATATATAATATAAATTTAAAAAATTCATTATAGAACTATTTATATTTTAAAATTTATTATAATGTTAAATATTTATTATAGCTGTGTAAACTTTGTGCTGTTTATATGAATTCCTTTTAATATAATATGGAAATGTAATTTATTTCAATAATTTTTTGAACTAGGAGAATATTAGTAAAAAGTTTTTTTTTTTATATTGTGTAGATATATTAAATTAAATTTAAAATTCATTAATAATTGAGAAATGTAAAAATATATGTTGTGGCAGCTGAAATATTTATATTAATTGAAATATGATATGGATTTCAAAAAGAATTCCATTGCCATGAATTGAATATTAATGTAATTACATATTATAATGATAACAATCCAATTAATCTTTATCGAAAATATTTGCAATCAAAATTATCATTATATTTAATTGTGGTAACTAAAAACATTTTAAAAAACACATTAAGTATATATTATAAATTAAAATTATTGGCAGTTGGAAAAATGTATAATTAAAATAAATATACATTACATATGTATTATAAATATTTGAAATATTTATTATACAAAATAATTAAAATATACATTGGAAATTATATTAAAAAAAAACAAAAAATTTACATATAAAATTGGTAAATTATGATTGTTGGTTGGTGTAATTTTAAATCTGACTTGGCACCATTTTTTTCTTAAAATCTAAAAAAAAACTAACCACTTAATTAATGTAAATTTAATTAAATGTAAGTTAAAAAAAATTTAATTCAATTTATTTATTTATTTTTAAATATAAATGTACAATATATTCCATTTATATAAATTTGTGAACCAAAAAAGACATGAATAGAGATATTACTCTAATAAGAAGTCATTAATAAACTAATTTCTATATCTATATAATAATTGTCACATTACTACATCCAGAGTATAAAATTTTTTTTATCGTTTAATTTTATTTTTTTTTTAAGTATATTTCCTATATTTATTTATTTTTAGTTGACTAAAACAAAACCAAAGATGTTATTTTAGTGTAGAAACCTTTTCTAATATAATGATGAGAACAAGCTCAAAACTTTACCTGTTTAATAAACTATAATTCACTATCTATTATATATTTTCATCTGGGTAATTATTTATATACTTTTTTACTCTATATAAAAAACTCTATTACATAAATTTCTTACAATTTTCTTTTTCTTTTCATATAATATTGAAATATTAAAATACATTTTAGGATTTCTATCTTTTTTTTATAATATGTATATAAACTTTTATAAATATTTTTTTTGAGCATTTTGTAGTTTTTATTTTATATATATTTTTTTGTGAATTATTTAAATACATATTTTTATAAGTGTACTTTTTTCCATTACAATCGGTGAAAAAGGATATGAATTGTGTTATTTGGTGAGTGACTTTTTGTATATATATTTATTTTTGTTTATATTATTTTTTATTTTTACGAAATTGTTAATATTTTTAATGCAATTTTATGAAGAAAAAAAAAAATGTACATTGAAATAATTAATTTTTAGAGGCACTGTAATTAATAACATAAAAAATTAATTATTATTAGATTTTTTCATTTGAATATTTTTAATATATTGCTTTATATACTTAGAAAATTATTGGATCAAGTATATAATTTATATTTGAAAATCAATAGTAAGTAAAAGGAAAAAAATGTATTATGTAATTTTGAAATTTAATATATATAATGTTGAATATACATATAATGTATTAATAGACGGTCCAGTATTATCAAGTATATAACTTCAAATATATTGAGTACTTTACTTTGAATGACTAGCGTAGCGAAAGTATTTGAATGATTAATAAATATTTAAATGCATTATAACTAATTTCAAATACTTAATAGAATGTTGTTTAAAAAATATGTATTACACTATTAAGTTACTACGAGTATATTATTAGTTTTGGGCCAAATGTGCTATTTTTCTAAACAGTTTAGAATAGTAAATTAAAAAATATTTATAATTTTCTTGTTATTTTTTGAAACAGATAAGTTATAATATTAGAATTTTGCTGACACGTTTGGTATTAAAAGCGAAAGCAATACATTCGACATTTTTGAAGAATTATTTTTTTGTTGATCTTTTTATATTATATTATTGTTAATAAAATATTCGTAATAATTAAAAAAAAATTATGTTTACACAAAAACAAAATATTAATATACTACGCTCATAAGAAATTCAGAAAAAATTAATTACATATTAAAAAAATTATTTATAATGTCTTATTAATATGGGTAAGTTTTTCAATCTTTAAAACAATATTACTTCATTTTCTTAACATAATTTTAATGAAATTTTATACTATAATTTTTTCATAAATAATTTTTATTTGTAACTTATTAAATATCAACATTACCAATTTGAATGCGTTATTTGTGTGAAACATTATTATATATATAAATAATTACATCAGTAACCAAATATACGTATATGAATATAACATATTGAAATTTCTGTAATGTATTATATAGTGATGATAATTAAAAAAAATATATGAATTAATTTTACTTGTAATAAATTAATTTAATTCTTTTTTTTATTATAAATAACTGATACTATTCAAAGTATTTTTTAAGTATAAATGAAGTATAATGTACAATATAATTGAAAGTTATGTTTTAATCAACATCAAAGTAAATTACAGAATTGTAATAAGGTAATTTATATTAATTTTAATATTATTATGTACTTAAATCAATTAACCATTATTATACTACAAAAATCTTAATGGAAGTGTTCTTCAAATTTGTTTGAATGATTCAGTAATAATATATTGCAACACTGTGTTTTTGTAATACACTATCTATTTAACAATTCTGCATGTTACGCTATCGAATTTAAATTCGTCCTTTTAAAACATATTTCATTTTATATATAGTTATATAGTGATCTTTGTTTTACATTATGAGATTATGCGGTTTTTTTTAATTTAAATATTTTATATGTTCTTATTGCAATTGAATTACAGGTAACCCTCGATTAACGCGGTACTTCAATAGCGCGGTTTCGGTTTTACGCGGAAATATATTTGCAACAAGTTTCAAATAACGCGTGTAAAAATTCGGTTTTACGCGGAAAAAATTTTGATTTTTTTTTTTCTTTAAAAAATTGTATACAAGGGAATTCCCGTTAAAAAATATTCTCGCTGAAAAGAGAGTATAAAATATTCTCAGTTTTAAGCAGAAAAAAAAATTTTATGCAATAATTTTTTTTTCGTAAAAAATGTAAAAGGGAATTTTCCCTTTAAAAAATATTCTCAGCAAAAAAAAAAACAAAATGTAATTAGTCATTTTAGTCTTTTGTTGTTATACAGTACAGTCATAAAAATTAATTAGTGGTATAATATATTTATTATATATTGCACTGAATTTAGCAAATAAATTATTATTTAAAAAAAAAAAAATTTCTTTGGAACCAATTGCCCCCTTTTGTATTGATTTCATGTCTCGAATAACGCGGTTTCGTTTTACGCGGTAGTTTTGAAGAACCGATATACCGCGTTAATCGAGGGTTACCTGTATATTATTTATATTTTAAATTTTATAATAAATAAATAAATATATATATTTATATCCTTGTTATATGCGTTGAACCAGTTGTTGTATAACAATTTCCTAGAAGATATTTTTTATCATTTGTTCCAATTGGTGATATTCCAGAAATACGATCCTCAACATAACAACTATCTTCTTCCATAATTTTTTCAAGTAACATTTCACCAGAATTGCCTAGACCTATATTTATATATATTTACATATATACAAAAATATAAAAAAAGGATAACAAGTTAAAATAATAATAATAAAAAAAAATTTGAATAATTTCAAAATGAAAATTCTAAGTGCTTCTATATGCTAAGAACAAAACAATTTTTCTTTTAATTAAAATTTTGAATTTTTTTATTTTTAAAAAAGAAATAAACATTTAAAAAAAAATTAATTAGAAATTAAACCAAATAAAAATAAATACTCCTTTATAAGGAAATTTACTAAAAAATGTTGGTGAAATTAGTATTTGGCAAGTATACGAGATGGCGTAACTTAAGTAGTGTTTTAATGATTGTGAAAATAAACAAAAATTATATAGTATCAATAAAATATAGTAATATATGAAATGCAATGCAATGCATTATATGCATTTTTCAATACATCTTTATCCTTGAATAACGAGAAAAGTATACAACGCCACCTCAGAGACTTATCAAAAACTTTGTATTAATGACATGATGTTGACCCGTTTCATATACGTATGTGATATATTTAATATGTAATTCATTTTCCTTATAATAGAGTATTTAATTATATTTGGGAAAAATGAATATAAATACTTGACTTTGTGTGTGTGAGTGTTTTAATTATTTTTTTTAGAATATAAAGTTGTGATTTAATAAAATTTCAATTTTGATAGAATTTTTTTGTTATATAATGATTATAAAATTTATAGAAATTGAAAATTTTGCTGCTTTATTGAACTATGAATTTTTGGATAAACTTTACAGTTACCAACTGGTGTTGTAGGTGTTACTATTTCACTTGTAACTGGTGTTTGTGATAAATTATCCGAACTGTTGCCATTTTCACCACCACCAGCACTACCACCATTTCCACCATCACAATTATGTTGTAATGCTAATGCTTTACGGGTATGACGTGTTGTTAATACACCAGTTTCAATATCACGTTCAAGACGATGACCAGACCGTGAACGTGTCAATTGACGTTGTACATAATCTTCTAAATCTTCTTCTTCTTTACGACTTATTAAACAATTTAATACTAATAAAAATACACCTAATCCAAATGAAAATAATCCAGTACATGTTACTTCATTCCACCATGTGCCAGAACCTTACAAAAATATATAAATGTTTATTAGTATTGTTAAAAAGGCGAAATTTAAAAATAAAATTAAAAATAACATTTTAAATTTATAACAAATTGAACAGGATTTAATATGTAAACAAAATGTGGTACTTTTGTTCCCGCATTTAAAAATATTTGACCCAGAATTTTTGCCTAATTAAAAACTAATTTCAAATTACTCAATCAAAAACAGATTTTAAATATCAACATTTCTGAAATTACACAAAGTTACCACATATTTTTAGATTGAATATTTCAGTTCAAATTGATCTCTTTACAATACAAATTGATCTCTCCCAAATAAAATTTGGTTCTTTATGTAGTAAATTCATCCTAATCTAAAAATTCGTGGTTATTTTGCAAATAGACCAATTTGAATTGAGAAAGGACTAATATGAATTAGGAAAAGAAGGCTGATTTGATCTAAAAATGCAATAAATACTAAATTTTAGCATATTCAGAAATAAATTCAATTCGAATTATTATACAAAAAATATTTTATACATGAAACAGACAAATTTCGTTTCTGAAATGAAAATTTCACTTAATTTATGCAAAAATAAAATAATATCTTTTTTGAATAACTTTAATTTATAATTATTTCTGTTATTCCGCATTTATCTATGTAAGAGAATAAGAATATATTTAAATTAATTAACAAAAAAGAATATTCAAAAGTTACAATAAAAGGAAAATTATTTTAAACAAAAAGAAAAACTTTGTCACCAAATGAACAAAAAAGAAAATGAAACTTTTCCTAAGCTATTATATAAGTATTTATGTAGTACATAGTTGAAAATTTCAAAAAAAATATAAAATTTATAGAAGTTCTATGTACTTTGTATATAGTAAAATTGTTATTGGTAAAATATAAAGATTTAGGTCATAGTTTACATTTTTGAAGTGTAGGAAGAAAATCCATAAATTTTCTTATCATATTTGTAGAAAGAAAAGTAAAATAAAAGCAACAAAAATTGGTTTCAAAAGTTTTCAATATTTGTGACTGCATATATAGTAGATGAAATAAAACGGCTCCGAGAAAACCAGTCAAAAACATTTCAGTAAAAAAAAAAAAGGAATTTCAGTCAAAAATAAGAAGGCATCTGTGTCAAAATAATTTTTGACTGAATTGCCTTTTCAGAAGGAAATTAAATAAAAAAACTGAAAAGGAATTCCAGTCAAAACCTCAAAACCGTCTGGAAAAGGGAAAATATCTTCATTTGTTTATAATTTTTTATAAAAAAATTGGTTAATAAAGAAAAGGCAACTCAGTCAAACTTTTTTTGACCGGAATACCTTTTTTTTTTACTGAATTTCCTTTTTGAAAAGGCATTTCAGTCATAAAATTTGTATGAAATTATTTTTGACTGAAATGCCTTTTTGTTTTTGACTGAAATGTTTTTGACTGGTTTTCCCAGCCCCAATAAAACTAGTAATTTGAAATGATTTATATATTTTCGAAAACTTTGAAACTAAACAAATAATTGTCCCATAAATTTATCAATCTTCTACATTCTTTGAAATTTGTCAAATAAATTCATCATTTATATACAGCCAGGAAGAGTTATATAAAAGAAAATAAAAATGCGAATTTTTTAAAAATTTAAAAAATTACAAAACATAAATAAAAATCTATAGTTTAAAGATGAAGTGCGAACAATTTCTAAGGACAAAATCATGGAAACGATTCTACTCAAATATATAAAGTTCTTTCTGATTTTCTTTCTGATAAAGTTCTTTCTGATATTTTTGTAAGGTTCTAAAGATATTACGAAATTTTGCAATTAATTATTGATGTAATTCGATTTGTAAACAGTGCTCGGCAAGAAGCCTTCAAATGTATTATAATTAGATGGATATTAGAAGGTATAATAGTAGTCAGTTGTGGGCTCAGTTAAATAATATAATTATTTTAATCTAACACCCCTATTATTCGTATAATTTCCACAACATATGTATAATAATTAGTAAAAACAATAAAATAAATCACCTTACCAAAAATATCCCATGATGATCCATCATCGGGAATTATACCAGCGCCTAGAAAAAATATAAATATTATAGTTTATTTATAAATTTGTAATTTTTAAAAATAAATAGAAAAAAAATATACTCCTATATTATTTATTATTTTATGCAAATCAACTAAAATTATATTAAATAATTTTTATGCAAATCAAGTAAACATTTAAAATTTCAGATAGTCAAAAAAAAAATTCTTTTGAAATTTCATATCTCGTTTTATGTTAAAAAAACCACAATAACATTTTTATGTTTAAAATTAATTTAAAAGTTTCCTTTTTTTATTATTTTATTCCGTTTTCTATATATCTACAACAGTTAACATTTTGCACCTGAAGGTATGTAATTATTTATACATTTACTCATAGAAAATTATTTAAAAACAAAATAAAATAAAAAAATCGATATAAAAATAGCCTGCAAGTATGCTACAAAATTAACTTATTTACATTTTTTTTTTTTATAATTAGAATTTATTTCGTCAATGTTTTTAGCCGAAAGAAAAATAAATATAATTTACAAAATAAATTGATGTAAACTATATTTTTGATTGGAAAATGTAATTAACAAAGTTAACTGTTGCAGGTTATAAACAAATAATTACCCAACAAGTTTTCTTACCTATATAGGAAACTTTGGTGAAAATATTATTTCCATAAAGTGGATTTTTTATATGCGAATGAAATTATATTATTCTTGGAAAATCATTTTGCAAAAATATATATACATATATGTAATTAATGTTGAATATATTTAAAAACAAAAATATCATTTAATAAATTGAAATAATGAAGTTGATTGAAATACTATAATATTTAAGGTGAAATATTTTAGTCTCTTTTACATATTATATATATTTTACCAGCGAGTCTTTTACCAGTGAGTAGATTTTGTAAATATGGGAGTATTTTTCTTATAATTAAATTGGGTGAAAATTCTACTGACAATTTTCACAATAAATAAAGAGACTAATGTCATATAAATGAACCAAATGTCCTGTTGGCTGAATTTTCTATTTAATTTAATCGAATTTTCCGGTAACCTAATATTCCTTTTCATATTTAAATTCAATCTCAAATTTTTTTTAATCCTGTTAAAAAATTTAGTTTGACTTACCTAATAAGAAGACACCAAAAACAATAAATACAACACCAATATGGAGCATTCCAATGCTTGTGACAACCTAAAAAAATAAAATATAAATAAATATTCAAATCCTTATATATGTGTATAATTGCAATAATTTCATGTTTCCAAAATCTATTTTAATTTATATGTACGAGTGCATTGGTAAAAGAAATTATAAGCAAACATAACCAAAAAAAAAAAAATATTTTGGAAACTAGAAATTTTTATAATAATTTAATTTTTTTATGACCTCATCTGTGTCATAAATGAAAATAGGAATCATCGTATAGATGAAATATTTCATATTAAAATTAATACTTTAATTAAATTCTCTTTTGCAGGACAATTTGAATTTCTTTATCATAAATTTGTAAGCTTGCAATTTTAAATAATTTTAATTGTCTAAATATGAAATGAAAAGAAATATCTTTATTTCACAATCTAAACAAAGTAAGTACATACTCGTATAAGTATAAGTAACATTTTCTAATTGTATCAAATCGTTTAACTTGCCAAAGTTAACTTGGGGAAGATAAATGTTTTTTTTTTTAAAAGTATATAGTTATTATTATTATTATATTTACCTGACTTTCCATCATCCCATTATGCGGTTTCGTTGATGTATGTGAATGATGATGATATTTTCTTCTAGTTGAACCATGTGGTGAATGTAAAGTGTCACCACTTTCAGAACTTTGAATACTATAACGTCTTTCTCTTGCCCGTTTTTGTTCATCACGTCTTTTTCGCTGTCTTTTTATAGCCAATGCCGAATGAATACCTACAGAGTGCATTTTATCTGTAATTAAAAAGAAACTATATATAATTAATATCAAATAAGAAGATGATGAAAAATATTAAAATTATAAATTATAAACTATAAATTATAAATTATAAACTACAAAATTTTTCGAAATTTGTAAGGAATTTTTTGCTGGTGTAAGCTGTAAGAATAGAAGAAACTGAATGGAGAATGTAGTCAAGATTATATAGTATTTTAAAAAATAAATAATATGACACTAATCATAATGTTTTTTATTAATTTTTCCAAGTTTTTATATATTAATTTATTCATTTTTTAACACTAAATTATAGATAAAACTTTTATAAAATATTATAATTCTATTATTAAATTATATGTCTAAAGTTTAAAAGAGAAAAAACACTTGGGAAAACTTGTTATTGATAATTTATTAACTACATACATATATTATATACATATGTATTATATTTTATTGATTGTTCTCATACGAATAATTAGCAAAATTATATGGATGGATAAATTAAATTTTAAGTACATCGTTATGGTGTATTGTGTATATGTTACGGTGAATTCGATTAATAGGTGAATTTATATATGTAATTACCGGCGATTATGTAAATTTACCGAAAGTGTTGGAGAATGTGATAAATTTATCAAATTTACCGGAGATTATGAATAATCTCCAGTGCCCATTGGTGGATTTGATAAATGAAATTATCGAATATAATTTCAGTTATTGAATACACTGCAGCCTCCATTTACGTCGTCCCGGTTTGCGTCGTTTTGGTAAAAATGATAGTAAAATTTCGGGCAAAATTTTATTTAATATAATTCTACAATTATGTATGTATATGTCCATATTTTCATCTGGGATTTTCTCTGGCACCCCTGGATGGATTGTGCTAAAATTTGGGAAACACATTCATTATAGTGGTCTGGATGAAATGATGAGTGGCCATATTTTCATCTGGGATTTTCTCTAGCACCCGTGGATGGATTGGGCTGATATTTGGGAAACACATTCATTATAGTGGTCTGGATGAAATGATGAGTGGCCATATTTTCATCTGGGATTTTCTCTAGCACCCGTGAATGGATTGGGCTGATATTTGGTAAACACAACCATTATAGTGTTCTATAGTGAATTATGCTAGTGCTCCTCCATTAGCTCTACTTGGAAGATGGTTGTATGATGAAAACGTGATTTCTGATATTTTGTGGGATATAATGGAGGAGCACTGGCATAGTTAACTATAGAACACTATAATGGTTGTGTTTACCAAATATCAGCCCAATCCATCCACGGGTGCAAGAGAAAATCCCAGATGAAAATATGGCCACTCATCATTTCATCCAGACCACTATAATGAATGTGCTTACCAAATATCAGCCCAATCCATCCACGGGTGCTAGAGAAAATCCTAGATGAAAATATGGCCACTCCTCATTTCATCCAGACCACTATAATGAATGTGTTTACCAAATATCAGCCCAATCCATCCACGGGTGCTAGAGAAAATCCCAGATGAAAATCTGGCCACTAATCATTTCATCCAGACCACTATAATGAATGTGTTTACCAAATATCAGCCCAATCCATCCACGGGTGCTAGAGAAAATCGCATATGAAAATATGGGCATCCATAATTGTAGAATTATATTAAATAAAATTTTGCCCGAAATTTTACTATCATTTTTACCAAAACGACGCAAACCGGGACGACATAAATGGAGGCCGCAGTGTATTCAATAAGTGAAATTATATTCGATAATTTCATTTATCAAATTCACCAATGGGCACTGGAGATTATTCATAATCTCCGGTAAATTTGATAATTTTATCACATTCTCCAACACTTTCGATAAATTTACATAATCGCCGGTAATTATATAAATTCACCTATTAATCGAATTCACCGTAACATATATAATGTTTTGAATAGAAGCGGATACGTAATTTTTATTTTACAAGTGTAGATTTCGAATAGATTTTCAAAGTATATTTGTGTCCTTCGCTATAGTGTCCTTCGCTATAGCCAGTGCCAGGCTTCGGTCACTCGGTATAGTTTCTTCTTTAGCGAGATTGGCGACTTCCTGAATACCACAGGATGGTTATAATTATCCCCATACTTGTGGGCAAGAGTGATAGTATTCTCAAAACAGCACAATTGGTAATCGCCACTTAAACCAACCAACCAATTCCCGTAAAGCCCTAATTTTATGGGCGATAACAAAACTATACAGAAGAGAATCTAATCGATAGATATAAAAAATATCAATACAAAAATAATTCTAAGGAAAAGCGAAGTTATCCTAATAAGTAAACAATATTTTTATTTGTAACGTAACCTCACATACATAATATAATAGTATACTGAAAATTTCTTAGATTTTGCTTCAAGTGAGAAGAAAAAAATTATAAATTTTTTTTATATAACACGAGTATAAACAAATTATATTACAAAGAAGGTATGCATAAATATTTTTTTTATATTTCTATATAGTAGATTTTAATAAACAGTCACGTTTCTTTTGAAATATATATATATATATATATATATATAGATATAAAAAATATCAATACAAAAATATATATATATATATATATATATATATATATATATATATGATATATGTATATTAAACAATATCATCATCAACAGCATCTTTTCTCGATGTGATTTTATAATGTATAAAAAGAAGATAGCGAAACAATTAATCAAACAGAGTAAATTCTATATATATATACCAAGTACAATGAGAATGTTACATGAACGACGAATATATGACATAACAATAAACAATATCCATATTCTATATATGTTTTTTATATAGGAAGGCTTGTTATGTAAAGGATTCTTTTTTACTTCATGTTTTGAGTGTTTTTTAAAGACCTATTTTGCTCTTAAAAGTTAAGAAGTGACAATAATGTTGAAAAATATAATAAATTATATGCATTATTCATAATAATAAATTTTTTTTTTATTTTTTATGCATATATTTATAATTTTTTAATAGTTCCAATTTAAAGTAATTATATGTAATAAAAGATAGTGAATTAATTTCTATAAGATATTTAGCTTGAAAGTAAATTCAATAATGTTAACAGAATGTTATCTGAAGCCACTGTAAAATTAATACAATTAATTATTATAATTATCGGTGGTAGTGGGTGTATAGCTTATGCTACGGTGCACGAGGCCATTAGTTCAATTCACGTTCTAAATAAGCTCAGTTTTAAATAAGTAGCACATATAGTAATATAAATTATATAGTAGGAGTAATATAAATTTTAGGACTTGGAAAAATGATAGCGTTCGAGTCCAATTACTGTCAACTTGTGTCTTGGAATAAATAATTTCCCATAGAGAAACTATTATCAAAGCCGTATATAACATAAAGCTATTCAAAAATTGAAATTATATTATATATATGTATAATATACATATAATAATTATATATAATATCTATACCTTCCCGGAAGACTGTATTCAGCGACATTTAATATTTTTGTCGGTTGATAGAAAATCTCAGGCTATCGAATAATTTTACAGATCCATATGTCGCATAATACATATTTATTTTGCACATATCTTTTTTTTATAGTTGGGATAGAAAATTATAAATTAGATCAAAATGTGGGGCTTAATATAAATTATACAGATTATAATAAAAAGCTATTTTGAAAATATTGTCGCTTAATACATTCTTCCGGGAAGGTATCGATATTATAATTATATACGGCTTTGCTATTATGGTCCGGAATTTGTCAGGAAAGCCTGTATGAGGTAGGAATAGGCCCAAATCGGGCTGTTGAGCCAAATAACATTCAAAAGGTGAAATATCAATTTTATCCAAATTAAATTAAAATACAATTATGGTATTGGTATACTAATTTAAATCTTCAATTCATTTTTCGCATGTTAAATGTAATTTTATATCTCTTCATGAATTTTAAGAAAAATTTAATTAATTTTGGCGGTTCGTTTACTGAATATTCAATTTTTGGCTTTTGGTTTATTTTGTTGAAAGGCTCAGAGTTTCTTATAAATAATTTTAAATGATTTACATAATCGTATCGTATATGTAGAATGTAGCGTAGCCTTATTATGCTAAAAAAATTGTTATAATTAAATTTTTATTTGTTGCTATATTTTATTGAATGAAATTTATGTGAACAAAAGTATAAATAAATATTTGCCAAATATACGATGGTATAGCTATATAACATTAGGAACATTTCTATAAATCTCGTTAAAAATTCTTATTCAAAATAAATTATTGATTTGTTTTATGCTTCAACAAGTTTTTCTTGTTTTCATAAATATCGAGTTTGTTTTTCCTTTTGTAAAAAAAAATAAAAATCAATCAACCTTTTATAATAATATAATTTATTAATATTTATGCCAACAACATTGATGCTTCTTATTATGTTTATAATTTTTTTTTCGAAAATATAAATTTTTTATTTATTTATTTTTTTTGTTGTTATTGTTGGATATTATTTATTTTCCTAACTGAATGAATATTATCCTTTTTCATAAATATAATATTCTTCGATTTCGTGAATCAAAATGGAAATGGTAAAAAAAAGTAAAAGGTCGACTATCGAAATTATTTATATTTATAGAAAGGATCTAAATTTGTTGAATATATAAGTACATATAGTATACTATACGGTATTTAAATTATGTTTCTACTTGTACATATCAAAGTTTCATCTTTATTCTAAATAATTTTTTATAAATATTAAAAAATATTAATTATTTTTCTTTACACGCGAATTTAAATAATTTTTTTCCCTGTAATGGCACTGTTAGGCACACGATCGATTTCATTGAAATAAGCAATTGTATTTTATTAGTACTTCTATGATAAATTTTAGGATGCCGTTCAATAAGACCATAATGACTTTCAAATGTGTTTCAAATGTGAAATGAAGCCATTATGGTCTATCCTTTTTCATAAATGGCAAGTTTTCGCAATGCAAAAGGAATTGAGATTACAGACTAAGATGCACGACGTTATCCACAACAAATTATCATTATAGAGAGAGGAATGGGTAAAAAAAAGCATCAGCTTAGGTGTGTTAACTCCACCGGCTGTATGGACACCAAATTCTTCTAGAGTGTACCAGACGCAAGGAAGACAAGAGAAATAATTAAATTGAATAAAGCTTCTCTCAGATTATTTACCGGAGAGGCAACAGGTCATATTCTATTGAGAAAACACGCCTCAAGGCTAAATCTGTCAACAGAGACTTGTTGTAGAGGTTGCGAGGAAGAAGATAACACGGTTGAACACCTGCTGAGCAATTTCCCGGCAGTACGATATAGAAGAATCAAACACTTTGATAATCACTTCTTAAGGAATATAACTGAGGCTGGTAAAATGAAGCCAGCAAGAATCATAGCGTTCATGAAAGACGTAAGATGGGTCGACGAGCTCTAGGGAAGAAGTTTGCCGCCAACGGGAGTGTACTATGGACCCGCTAGTGGCCTATGTGCGTGGAAAACTTTAATTCTTCGTCCTTTCAAACCAACGAACCAACAAATTATCATATTAATTAGAATTAAATCATGCAACTATAATTATTCATTTAGTTATTCGAGTTAATTTTAAAAATCAAAATTAATTTTCTATTAAAAATACATTTTAAAAAATGTGGTTTTTATTTTATATTATATTTTTTATTGAACCCCAGAGTAAGTTTAACAAACAAATAACTCATACTAACCAAATTGTTTTGAAATATACTCGGAAGATTTTTTTTATGTAAAATATTTACATTTGCTTTATAACTTTTTAAAATATTTTATATATTGAACTTATGTTTTTTTACCATAATAAATATTTTTAAAATATATACGATGTAAAAACATGAAAATTACACACATTTTATGTTCATAGAATAATAATTTTGAACTTTTTCGAATTTACATTTTTTATATAATTTTTTTGCCTATATGTAATTTCATTTTATTATATTCTGTAAATTCTTCTGGTAAAGTTTAATGTTTTTGTAAAGAAATTTCTTTATAATGAAATATTCATATTTATATTTAATTTACTTTTAATTTATTATTAATTAAAAAAAAAAAACAACAAAAGTTTTACAACAAAATGTAGGGTTGTTTCCCCAGTGGTCGAACACTTAGCGACAATTCGAGCTTGAATTGATTCTTAAAAATTAATCTAAACCGAAATTTTCTGAATTTTCTTAATTTATAAAGGTTTTTCCAATTTAATAATAAAAATAAAGCATGTTAAATACATTTTTTTAAAAGTTTATCCAGGCACTGATGTGGTTAATTATAAAATAGTAATATAAAATAAAATAAATAGATATAAAAAATAAATATTAAATAATAATGCTAATTCAAAAAAAAAACAACAAAAGTTTTACAACAAAATGTAGGGTTGTTTCCCCAGTGGTCGAACACTTAGCGACAATTCGAGCTTGAATTGATTCTTAAAAATTAATCTAAACCGAAATTTTCTGAATTTTCTTAATTTATAAAGGTTTTTCCAATTTAATAATAAAAATAAAGCATGTTAAAAAATTTTTTTTAAAAGTTTATCCAGGCACTGATGTGGTTAATTATAAAATAGTAATATAAAATAAAATAAATAGATATAAAAATTAAATATTAAATAATAATGCTATGTTAAAAAATAAAAATAACATAAAATAAAAATATTCACATTTGGTTAAAAAAAAGTTTTTTAGCCTCAGTTTCCAATTCAATGCATAAATTGCATATAAATGCTTCTTGTTGTGCTGCATCAAATGCCTTTGATATTGGCGAGCTAATGTTTACAGTTTTTAAATATTTTTCAATTTTTGAAAGCTGTAATATTATATACAGCTTTAATTGTTATTCTCATAAATTTCAATATTTTAAAATAATACTCAATAATTAATAATAATACTCAATAAAAATAATACTCAATAATTTTCTCATTTCGAATTCTTGTTCGGCTTGGGGAAATTAGCAAATTTTGGTTTCCTTTGGTCGAATAATCCAAAAAAAAAATTAATTTTAAGTTTTTTTGCAATTTTTTGATAAAATATAATAAACCAACGCAATATACAATATTATACAATAAAATGCATTTACAATATACTTGACAGAAAAAAATTAACTATAAAATACTATTTTTTATACCACCCACTACAATTTTTTTTTAACATAATTTAAACCGACTGCATTGTTCAAAACTACTTCATTAAATGCAATTTGTTTGCCACTTCTAGTGCATTCGTGCTAGTAATATTTTTTGTAGAAGCGTTTACAAAATATCAATAATTTTTTTAAGACTATAACCGTTTTGAAATTTGAAACAAATTATTACTAATTTCCACGTTTTTCTCGAAAACTGTTCGAATACTGGAGATGTTCGGAGAAGGGCAACACTACCCTATATAGCGAAATTTACATATGAGTAATTTAACAAAGTTTGTTAATAGTTAATTATTGATTAAAATGTTATACAAATATAAGCAGTAATATTTCAAACACTATCAAGTATGATTGCAATATTTTATAATAATTAGAGTATTTTATAATTTCTTTGCCTAGATTTCTTTATGTATACTTATAAATTTTTTAAGTTACGAATTTTTTTCAGAATCACATTTATAAAATTGTTACAAGGCACTGTGGAAATTACAAAATATTATTCAAGAAATATGCTTAAAATATATAAAAAAAAATAATAAATACATAAATGAATAATTTATTTAAGAAATTTTGAATTAAGAAAATTGAATTTAATTAGTTGTATAGAAAAAGTAAAAGATACAATAGAAAAAGTAAAAGATACAAAAAAAAGCAGATGAATTTCGTCCAGTTAACACGATATTAACTGAAGCTAAGATTTTTGAAAAAATTGTTAATGAACAACTAGTAAATTATTTTGAAAATAACAACTTAATATCTAAATATCAATCAGGTTTTAGGAAAAAACATAGTTGTGATTCATTAATTAATTTAGTGGTATGTAATTGGAAAATGGCTTGCCATGACAAGAACGTAATTATTGCGGTTTTTTTTTATTTAAAACGGGCCTTTGAAACGATTGATCGTAAAATTTTATTAAATAAAATGGAAGCTTATGGTGTGGAATATAATTGAAATGGTTTGAATCGTATCTTAAGGATAGAAAGCAACACACAAAAATTAATAATAAAGTATCAGATGCCATTAATGTACTATTAGGTGTACCGCAAGGATCTATTCTGGGAGTATTGCTATTTCTAATATATAATAATGATATGGAAAAAGCTATAAAAATTGCTAAACTGGTGCTGTTTGCTGATGATGCTTTCTTGTATGTGGTGGCGGATTCAGTTGAAGATGGAGTTGAAAAAATAAATGCTGATTTGAATTTTTTAAATGAATGGTTTAGCATGAATAAATTGCAAGTAAATATAAGCAAAACGAAATGCATGATAATAAATGCTAGAACGACGGTTGATATTATGATAGGTTCTAATAAATTAGAAATTGTGGATGAAATTAAGTATTTGGTTGTTGTTATTGATAATAATTTAAAGTTTAGTAAGCATGTTGATTATGTGTGTAAAAAAATTGCAAAAAAGATATACTTTTTTTCAAAAATTAGAAACAAATTGTCATTCTCAAATTCAAATTGTCATTCTCAAAGTTTAATTATGATTAAACCGCACTTAGAATATTGTTTATCAATACTATTTATGATAAATAATTAGCAGATGGATAGAATACAAAAACTACAAAACAAAGCTATGAGAATTATCCTAAAATTAAACAGATACACTTCAATTACATTTATGCTAGAAGCATTGAAATGGTTAAATGTAAAACAAAGAATAGAAGCTAATGTGCTAATAGTAGTTTTTAAATTGAAACATAATATGTACCCCAATTATCTTTGTGACAGATTAGTGTATAATAATGATATTCATAATTATAATTTGAGAAATATATTTAATTTTCAGTAAATTTTTTTTAGAAATGAAAAAACAAAAAATATGTTAATGTACAACGGTATGAAATTATATAATGATCTACCAAATTACTTAAAAGAAGAAAATAATTTAAATATATTTAAAAAAGAAATAGTAAAATATGTTAAAAATATTATTGAATAATTTTAAGTACACACATGAATTAATATTGTAAGATAATGTAAATAGTTTATTTAACTAAATAAATAAAAAATAAATAAAAAATAAATAATATAAAGTTTCTTATTATTCTTTCAAAGATAAAATTGAAATTTCAAGGAATTAACATAATTAATTAAATTTTATTATCTTTCTTTAACAAGAATTTTTTTTTACTACTATGTATATATCTAAATAAAAATTAACAAGCATTTTATGTTTTATGTTATCTTTTACAATTATCATCAAAAAAAAATTTGCAAAATAATATTAATTCAATTCAATTCAATGATTATTTATTTCAGTTCTTGTTTAGAAAAAAAAGTACATTTCATTTCCTTATATACTAGAGATTAGGTCTCTGCCCCAAACTGGAGAACCATACAACATGATATTTTGAAAAATCATTTTATATATGATTATTTTATTTTCTTTGGATAGGTACGAGTTACGATTAATAATAGGGTATAACATTTTGATCAACAGATCGCATTTTTTAATTATGTGATCGATGTGTGGCCTAAATTTGAGTTTTCTGTCAAGGATAATACCAAGGTATTTGATAGAATGTTCCCATTGAATATCCTGACCGCTGAGACAGAGTTTAGTAGATGGTAGATTGCTGTGTTTAGTTTTGCGTGAAAAGAATATTGCCTTGGTTTTTGCATCATTGACCTTTATTTTCCATCTATGAAAATAACTTTTGATTTGAGAATATGCTCTAGTTAAGTTGTTAGAAATATTTAATACAGAATCGCAAGCTGTCAGAATTCCTGTATCGTCCGCATACAGACCTAAAACAGTTTGATTTGGAGTAAAAATAATATTAAGTAAAATTAAAAATTAAAAAATCCTTGAGGTAAAGTGAAAATAACAAAAAAAAAATAATTTTTATTAACTTTTTTAAGCCTTTTTAAATAACAAAAATCCTTTCTGTATAACGGTTTTCTGTAAATGTTCTGTATGTTTGTCCGACAGTCCGTCCGGACATAAAGCAAGAGCTTAAGAAGAAGCAAATATTTAATATACACTATTTATGATAGACCTAGACTAGACCATTAAAGCTTGATATATTGATAACTAAAACCTTATTGACAGAAATTTAAAATTCGTCCGGTAGGCGGCTCTATTCGCATTACCTCAAACTTTAATTTAATATAGTAAATTAATGGCAAACAAAAATGAAGTATATAACCACACGTTGGAATAGTAAATAATAATAATAATGACTTTATTTCGTTTCATAGCAAACCATACAAAGATATATAAATTTTTTTTAGATAAATTCAGAGTAAATACATATAAAAATAAAAAATAAAAAATAAAAATTAAAAAAATATAATATACTTGTTGGTTTGTGGTGATTCTTTTACATTGATATTTATGATAATTAAACAAACCAACTTTTATAAATACATAATTATTACCTTTATTAATTCTTAACTTTTCTTTTTTGTAATTCATATTTTAGTTCATTACTTTTAATTTATTTTAAATTATTATTTTAGTTTTACAAGGTTTTTCTTTTAATTTTTAATTTTAATCAATTTATGCTTTATATTTTTTTATAATTTTTAATTTTAAAGAAATATATATACCACTATTAATATTTTTGGTTGTTGTCCGATCCAACGCTTCGAAACAAGAGAGTTAAAAAAATTAATATTTATTTTACCACATCATTATTTTATAACGGTCAATCCGATTTTTGTATTTACTTTAGGTGACTTCTCACGAACCATGCAATTGTTCCAAAAATATCTGCAGTGGAAAATTACCAGAATTCCCATTGGACCAACTCAACTGCATGTGTGTAAGCTTTAAGTGCGTAGACGTAGAGTAAGAATTGAGAACGTAAAAATATTATAAAAAGTGAGCGAGATAATTGTAGTGTGTCTGCAGTAATTAGTTTTAATTTTAATATTATTAACTGCACCGGTCGCTACATACTTATGATTCAACAATTATAAGTGTGTTTGCCAGAAAGAAATAGTTAGGTACATTCAATTGTTTGAAGAACAAGAGACGAATGTACCATTAATTTAAGAATTATTATAGATGATTGTAGACGGGGGAATTCTACAAAGCCATGCAAAAATATTATTTTTTATTTACTTAAATGTTAGTTAATTTCTGTAATGTAAAGTTAATTGAAAATACAAAAGAGGAAACGCAAATATGCAAAAACTATGAAATCAGCAAGTAGTGATATTAAATAAACTGTTCAACTCATCATGATCTAAAGAAAACAACCAAATCTTAACCAGCCTCAAAAAAGTCGACTTAATTCTTACACATCTGCAGCCAACCGGTAATAAATTGAATAAACGGGGTGCAATGACTGTAAAGAAATGACAAAAATGTGCTTTATTTATTAGAGGAACATTAACAAAACGTTTCTGGTATTGATACGTAGGTTATAATGACCTTCCAACCGGATATTAAAATAACCTGGACTTTTAAAAAATATTTTTAAAACATTAAACAGATACAAGTGTCTTAATGGAAGAAGTCGAAGATCTTTAAACAAAACAAAACTAGGAGTTCTACGGTTGACTTTACAAATAACACGAATGGCATGTTTCTGCTTGATAACTAATGGTGTAATTTTATTGGAATGAGTACCACCCCAACATGTTATGCCATATTGCATTTTTGATTTAAATAACCCGTTGTATGCTAATTTTAATGTATGTGCGGGGCAGTACAAACTGAGGTGGTAAAGTTGACTAACAACTTTATTTAAATATTGCTTTAGATAAGATAAATGATCCTTCCCATTAAGCTTAGAATCAATTATAATACCTAGATATTTAAAACTGGCAACTTGATCAATTTGAAAACAGCCACCGGAACAACACAGATTTTTATTAAATGTGGCCAGAGACTAAGTATGGTTACAATAATTTATGAGATTAAATTGTGAGTAATAGGGAGAGTGATATATAAATGACATGTCATCACAAGTAGAATCCACTAGATTGAAAAGCATGATTTTAGTTTTATTGCTAATGACTAATATATGACAATGAAACCACCGCAGCAAAATATCTAAATCATGATTTATATCAATATATAAATTAAATTTATTGTTACTTGAGTAAGACAGGGCCGTGTCATCCGCAAAAGCTGAAATTTTTTCTTTGAAAGGTTGAATAAATAAAGAATTAATGTAAATTAAAAATAGAATAGGACCCAATATGGAGCCTTGTGGTGGTACACCAATATTAACAACTTTTTCAGAACTAATACAATTTTTTATGCGCACCCTTTGTTTACGATTACACAAATAAGATTGAAACCAGTCATTTATAAAGCCTCTAAAACCTGCATTGTGAAGCTTATTCAATAGTGTATTATGATCTACCATATCAAATGCTTTAGTAATGTCAATAAAGAGTGCAGCTGGAAGTATTGTGTCATTAATTGAATTATAGATCTCATTACAAAATTTAAGTAAAGCATCCTCGGTAGACATACCACTACGAAAACCAAACTGAAATTTACTGAAAAAATTTGTTTTTTCTAAAAAAGACAACATTCTACTCTTAAGACCTTTTTCAAAAATCTTCGAAAAAACATAAAGAAGGGAAATAGGTCTATAGTTATTTAATACACAAGTATCACTATTTTTATGCAAAGGTATAACAATAGCTGTCTTCAAAGAATTAGGGAAAACACCTTTCTCTAAACTAAAATTAAATAAACAGGAAATAGCACAATACGTCAATAATTTTAAAAGAAATCCTTTTTAGAATATTACTGGAAATATTATCACAAGAAGTTGAATTTGAAGATTTTAACGACATTAATATTTTATGAATTTCCATAGGACAAAACTTATTCAAAAAAAAACTTTCTGGATGATAAATTTCATCTCTAGTGATATTATTACATTGACAGTTATTGTAAATAATATTATTATTTAAAGAATTAGATATATTCGAGAAAAAGTCGTTAAATAAATTCGAGACATCACTTTGGATTTGTAACGGGATCATGACAAAATCTTAGATCAAAAATCTTGCTTGCGACAAAATCTCGACTTTTTACAAAAATTTGATTTTCTTACGTAAATCAAGATGCGACAAAATCTCGATTTTTCAAAAATCTTTATCGTCAAAATCTTTACATAAATCCCGATTTTTAAAATATAAATTATTATATTTCAAATTAAAAAAAAAATTAATGAGTAAATAAAAATACATCTTACTACAGTCATGACTTTTCCTCTGCTCACACAACCAACGATATTTATTTTCTTGTTTTTTTTTCTAAATAGTAGACATAACCATCGACTGCTAATTTAAAGTTTCCTTTGTTCGAAGGAATTAATTCAATTTTAATTTTTTTAATTTTAATTATACACTCACTTGTACTAGCAAAATAATTTAACTGCATTAATCGATATTAATTTTAAATAAATCAACCGCAAACTGTATTATTATAACGGTAAAATATTTAAATGTTACTTAAGGCTCGCGGAGCGCAATTTAGTGTTTTATAGAGGAATTGTTTTGCCCATTTTATAGAAAACCAGTGAACATTTTCTTCCACGAAATTTTTATAACATATCAAGAATATATTAATTTCACGGATAGGTGTTTTACTTTTTTAATTTCCCCCCCCATATACCTGTCCCCGCACCTGAAAGTGGACCATTTTATTGCCCATTTTATGAGTAAACCCTTACATATTTTGATATTTTTTTTTCTACAGAATAAAGATCGGATATATTTTTCACGGATGTATGTTTTACATTTTTGATATTTGTTATCATTTTTCTAATAATTAAATTTTTATATAAAAACCTCTTTTTTTCAAAAATTTTTTGGAAGAAAATGTGTGAATTTTAGTGTAGCTAGTCTCTGATAGGGAACTTTGAGCGCTGAAGTCAATTTTAAACAGTTTTATTGTCAATGAAAGCTCTTTTTTTGTTTGTGTGTGTTTCAAATTATTTTTTATTTGCAATTCTGATTTTTTTTATGAATAATAGCTTGTTTGTACATAACATATGGATGGATGTATATAGAAAATATTTATTACCAATAACATAATTTTTAGTTTACATCTTTTCTTTATATTTTTTGTTTTTCAGATAAATTGTATGAGAAAAAGTGGATTTTTAGATTCAGGTGTAGTTTTTTTATTTGTTTCAAAAATTGGATCAGGCTTATAAAAGTGTAAAAATAATTACAAATTTATATACATACTCAATTTTTATAGGTAAATGAAGTTAAAAAAAAGTAGGTAAAATATAAAAAAAAAATTCAGGAAGGATATTATTTCATTTTTTTAATGAAATATCAATATAAATATATATATTATCCTGGATGAAATGCTGAATGGCCATATTTTCATCTGGGATTTTCTCTAGCACCCCTGGATGGATTGGGCTAATATTTGGTAAACACATTCATTATAGTGATCTGGATGAAATTATGTATGCCCATATTTTCATCTGGGATTTTCTCTAGCACCCCTGGATGGATTGGGCTGATATTTGGTAAACACATTTAAATTAGTGGTCTGGATGAAATGATGAGTGGCCATATTTTCATCTGGGATTTTCTCTGGTACTTCTGGATGGATTGGGCTGATATTTGGTAAACACATTCATTATAGTGATCTATTGTTAAGTATGCCAGAACTCCTCCATTAGCTTTACTTGGAAGATGGTTATATGATTAAAACGTGATTTCTGATATTTTGTGGGAAATAATGGAGGAGCACTGGCATAGTTAATTATAGAACAACATAATGAATGTGTTTACCAAATATCAGCCCAATCCATCCAGAAGTACCAGAGAAAATCCCAGATGAAAATATGGCCACTCATCATTTCATCCAGACCACTAATTTAAATGTGTTTACCAAATATCAGCCCAATCCATCCAGGGGTGGTAGAGAAAATCCCAGATGAAAATATGGGCATACATAATTTCATCCAGGATAATATACATACATATATTGATATTTCATTAAACAAAATTAAATACGACCGTTTTCATTCAAATACGCCCTTTTGTAGAATAACCCCCAATACAATATATCTGATCAGATATTTCCCTTTATAGAATTTACAATTATTTTATATAATATATATAATATTTTATATTATATAAATATATGGATATAAGTATAACTATATTTAGTACATATATAATATTATAATATCTGATCAGATAATATTATACATTATACTATTTACATATATAAAATAATTGTAAATTCAATAAAGGGAAAGTAAAATTAATTTCGTTACCCATAAATATCTGGTCAAGCAATAATAGATATATTACATATACGGTATTGATATATTATATTATGAAATATGAACTCGTTTCTAAAAATCAAAATTTGTGGGATAATTTTATCATCACATATAATTATACATTATATGGCAACGCCGCATTCCTATAAAAACATCAAATAATGTATTACAAACGCATACACACAAAGAATATAAAAGCTCTTTTTCAGAAAAAAAACATTGGTATGACGTGACGTCACGATTCGGGCTTTTTTCTGGCGCTCCTCGACCCTTAAGAGAATAATAATCATATTGTTTTATAATAATAATACAATAATCTTATTGATTAAGGGTCGAGGAGCGCCAGAAAAAAGCCCGAATCGTGACGTCACGTCATACCAATGTTTTTTTCTGAAAAAGAGCTTTTATATTCTTTGTGTGTATGCGTTTGTAATACATTATTTGATGTTTTTATAGGAATGCGGCGTTGCCATATAATGTATAATTATATGTGATGAGTTCTGGCATACTTAACAATAGATCACTATAATGAATGTGTTTACCAAATATCAGCCCAATCCATCCAGGGGTGCTAGAGAAAATCCCAGATGAAAATATGGCCACCCATCATTTCATCCAGACCACTAATTTAAATGTGTTTACCAAATATCAGCCCAATCCACCCAGGGGTGCTAGAGAAAATCCCAGATGAAAATATGGCCATTCAGCATTTCATCCAGGATAATATATGTACTTATATTGATATTTCATTAAAAAAATGAAATAATATCCTTCTTGAATTTTTTTTTTAGATTTTACCTACTTTTTTTTAACTTCATTTACCTATAAAAATTGAGTATGTATATAAATTTGTAATTATTTTTACACTTTTATAAGCCTGATCCAATTTTTGAAACAAATAAAAAAACTACACCTGAATCTAAAAATCCACCTTTTCTCATACATTTTATCTGAAAAACAAAAAATATAAAGAAAAGATGTAAACTAAAAATTATGTTATTGGTAATAAATATTTTCTATATACATCCATCCATATGTTATGTACAAACAAGCTATTATTCATAAAAAAAAACAGAATTGCAAATAAAAAATAATTTGAAACACACACAAACAAAAAAAGAGCTTTCATTGACAATATAACTGTTTAAAATTGACTTCAGCGCTCAAAGTTCCCTATCAGAGACTAGCTACACTAAAATTCACACATTTTCTTCCAAAAAATTTTTGAAAAAAAGAGGTTTTTATATAAAAATTTAATTATTAGAAAAATGATAACAAATATCAAAAATGTAAAACATACATCCGTGAAAAATATATTTAATCTTTATTTTGTAGAAAAAAAAATATCAAAATATGTAAGGGTTTACTCATAAAATGGGCAATAAAATGGTCCACTTTCAGGTGCGGGGACAGGTATATGGGGGGGAAATTAAAAAAGTAAAACACCTATCCGTGAAATTAATATATTCTTGATATGTTATAAAAATTTCGTGGAAGAAAATGTTCACTGGTTTTGTATAAAATGGGCAAAACAATTCCTCTATAAAACACTAAATTGCGCTCCTCGAGCCTTAAGAGTAAAAGTAATTTTTAATTGATGTACAGACAGGAGAGAGTTCAGTTATAGTAGTTAGTAGTTGTTAGGTACAAATCTCATGTTGTATCACTATGTCGCTATCGGGCGCCCGCATTCTGAAGTGGCATTTTAAAGTGAAATTGCAATTTGCAATAGTGTAGTATTTCATACATGGTCCGTTTCACGGCATTCCAACTTCAGAAAATGACATGCAATACTACATTATAAAACTGTCATTTTCATGAAATAGCAAAATAGTGATTTCATTAGTGTAAAATTAGTGTTGGAATGCCGTGAAACGGACCATGTATGAAATACTACACTATTGCAAATTGCAATTTCACTTTAAAATGCCACTTCTGTATTGCAAATAATTTTTTTCATCGAGATTTTGTCGCAGTCAAGATTATTTTCTGAAGATTTTGTCGCAGGTAAGATTATTTTTTTCAATATTTTGTCGTAGTCGAGATGTTGTCGCATCAAGATTTTTTATTTAGGATATTGGTTAAAAGTATTTTGTAATAAGGTTTTTTTCTCGAGATGTTACAAACCCTTTGTAACACATATATTGTCTTTTTTTATGGAAATATCTATATTTGGTTTTTCTCTGTTTAAGATTTCGTTTACACATAGCCATTGTTTTTTCGAATTATTTTGACTTACAGCAAGCTTATTGCAAAAGTAGTTATCTTTACATACGGAAATTTCATGTTTTAATTCACGTGACAATTTTTCATAATGTTTTTTTAGTCTGAGATTATTAGGATGTTTTTTCGTCTGAATAAAAAGTTTATTTTTAACTTTAATTTTCCGGAGTAAAGCTAAGGACAACCATGGTTTTAAACAAAGAAATTTATTACTTTTATAATTTGAATTGTAACTACAGTTTGTAATATGAGAATGTAACTTGCTCAAAAAGTAATCAAATGCACATGAAGGATCACTTCATCCCAAAATTCAAAATTTAGACAAGATTGTAAAGCGGTAAAATTAACTTTTTGTTTTCCAGAGTTAAAATAAGCATTTTTCCTAGAAACACTACAATCAAGCTGTATACTAATTAAACAATGATCTGTTAATTTTAGATCTAATATTGCTGTTTTAATATCAACAAAGTTGTTTCTATGAATTCTACTAAATACATGATCCAGACATGTACTAGAACTGTTGGCAAGACGAGTAGGTTCTGCCAATAGAGAACATAAACCAAAGGAAGACATTAGAGAAAGCAAATTATCAACATCAGGCGTATCAGACAATAAATTAATATTAAAATCACCCAAAAGAATTAAATTTATACTTGAAAGATTTTGCAGAAAAATCGAGAACTCATCCAAAAAGACACTTACATTGTATTTGTGTAACCTATAAACACCAACGAAACAATAACGCACACCAGCGATTTCACAAGATAAACTAATTAAATGAGCACCAGTAATATTAAATGTTTTAATATCACAATCTAAATCATCTCTATAGAAAACAGCAGCCCCACCAGAACAATATGAAGCATTACAGCAAGCTGCAAATGTGTAATTAGGAATATAAAAATTTTCAATTTCAAAATCATAAATCCAAATTTCTGTAACAAATATAAGATCCGGTAAATAGTCTAAAGATACAAGACGAGAATAGAACAGATCAAAATTCTTTCTTAGACTGCGGATATTTTGGTGAACTATAGAAAAAACCTGAATTGAGCTCAACATTAGCTCTATGCAAAGCCAATTACAATTATTAGAATCAGATAGCGTATACAGCAAATCACCAAAAAAAATTTGACAGTTCAAAATCTTTTGTTAGTCATGTAAATTTTACAATTTAATAAAATTGTATGTCGGTGCGGTTTAAATACTAGAGATATAAATACAATGTGATAATATTTATTAATTGAATTAGGAATATTAGAACAAATTAAATGTATTCACTTTAATATAATTTCAATAAAAATTACTTTTTCATATATAAATTGTTTACCTGACTAACAGCAGAATTATTTTGACATCTATTATGACAGTTAAGGAATTTGGTCTATTATCATTAAAAATTTGAGGATTATTTAAATTAATATTATTTTGAACAAAAGTATTTGACATTACAATAAATTAAATTAAATTTGTGATAACGAAAAAATTGATTGAAATCCTCAAAATTTCTGATTTTAAAAGCTTTTTCACCATCATTGACTCTAATAAAAATAGATGAATTTCTCACCCATACATATTTACACTTATTGTTGAGTTTCTGTAATTTTGCTTTCTCAAGTAGATCTCTGTTGTACTTCGTAAGACAGTCATTAATGAAGATATTGTTCTTTTGATTATATGAATCACCAAAAATTGCAGTTGATAATTTAATTTTTTCTCTATACATCTTGCTCATAATTTTCTGCTTAATAACCTGCGACGAAAATTTTACACAAACAATATTAATAGCTGAAATACATGTGCAGAATTTCTGCACGCAGCGCTGCATGCAGCGACACACTTAAAATACATGTACAGCTTTTTTTGACATAATTGAAATTTTTTTTTATAAATATTTTTATATTTATAAATATTTTTGTAATTTTTATTTTGTTTGTTGAAAAAACAGTGTGCTTGGAAAGATGAATTTCATATATTGACAAGTGGGAAAGTGATTTTTGCGCTGCGGCGGGAAAATTTAGCACCCTGATTGCCACATTAAATTTGGAAAAAAAAATTTTGATACCAAATTTGTATTAGATTTTTGAAAATAGAGTTTTTGGTAAAGTATAATTTTTAATTAATTTATTAGTATACAATTAAATATGTATAAAGAAATGTTTAAAAAAATGATGAATCTATTTAAAATATACAAAAGTTTAACAAATAAATTTGTGTGTTAATATTTATTACCTTTATAAAAATAAAATTTTTGTATGCAAACATAACGTTTTTTTTTTATTTCAATTTCTTAGGTACGATATGAATTCTTCAAATATAGAATGCAGAGATGATAGTATTCGCCTGTTAATACGTTTTGCAGATATTGTAGTATATTTTTAGTACTAATTTCAACAAAAGAAAATTTTTAATTTTGTAATATAAATTACATTATACCTTTTTTAAAAGCATACCTTTTTTATAAATATTTTTTGCAGATTTTTTTAATTATATATTTTTGTATATTATTAATTTTTTACTTAGATTATTTATCACTTTTTTAATACTTTTAATTATAATTTTATTAAATCACCATTCAAATTTACATATAAAATGACAGATGTAAACCATTTTTATATGTGTATTAAGATTTTCAAAAATTCCGCGAGGTGTCATCATGCTTCCATTCGTCAATAGCAAAAAAATATATATCTTGTCGCTGGTATTCGGTATTGTGTTTACATCAGTAACGTAGCTTGCAGTCGATAGTTCCAATTGTGTTTAGGGCATTATGAACTCTATTTTTGATAATAATAACTATTATTATCAAAACTAATAATAACTCTATTTAATAACTCTATTTAATTTAATTATTATTTATTAATAATAACTCTATTTTTGATAATATATAACTCTATTTTTGAAAATAAGCTTTAAAAGCATTTAAATTATATATAACAGAAAAATAAAATTCAATTAAAATTTGGGTCAAAACAATGTAAAGTCTGAATTTCAAAATAAATAAATAATTTTTTTTTTTTTTTGAGGTTTTGGTTGTTAGAATTCCAAATCCGGATTTGGAATTCAAATTGGCCTGAGGATCTCTCCTATATCGCCAGTAACTAGTTTTTTTAATTATTATTTTTTGGAGTACCATCAACCACGTGCCATAGATAATATGTTTCAATATCTAACCTATATTATGTATGCCTCGTGCCGGATGCTGAGTGGTACTGAAATAATTATTAAAAAATAATTAAAGGAAATAAAATATTATACAATTGTCAATATTGTTATTTGCTTTCCATATACTTGGATTTTTTAATTGAACTTTATTAATTGCACCTTGATTTTCTAGAAATAATTTTATTATAGCTGAAATACATGTGCAGAATTTCTGCATGCAGCGACGCACTTAAAATACATGTGCAGCTTTTTTTGACATAATTGAAATTTTTTTTTATAAATATTTTTATATTTATAAATATTTTTGTAATTTTTATTTTGTTTGTTGAAAATAAAATCATTTTGTTTTATGAACTCTATTACTTTTTCCTCCATTTTGAAAATAAATAAATGAAAATAAATCAAAACATTGATAAAATTGTCAAATTTCAATGTCATTTTTAAATTTTATTTTCGCAAGTTGTCAGTCTGAACGTTTTGTGTTGTGGTAACACTGCCGCTGCGAAGCGAAAGTAGTAATAGAGACGACTTGCATCCGCTGCATGCAGTGCAGAATTCCATGTATTTGGTTCCATATAAAACCGTGTATTCTAAATTATTTTTGCTGCTCTGCATGCATAATTCTGCACATGTATTTCCAGCATAAGCTTATTGTTGATCTTCTCATTTTTATTATTATTATTGTTGTTGTTAGCACAGAGGCGCGCCGAGCTGTTAGGCCGCCTGCGTGCAAAATAATTTCGATACAATATCACAAATATTTCCTATTGACAAAAATAAAACTATCTGAAGATCTCTTTGGCAGGAGTGAAATTAATAATAGTCGCCCATTGCGCCTTAACGGCTTTATAAACTTACGGACTGTTTACAATATACAAGTTAGATATAAATGACTTAGATATTAAACATTAATAATAATTAATCTTCACATTAATGAGACAATAACTATCATTCAGGGTTATTTTCTCATACTAGTGTTGATTTTAAACAAAATAAATAATCCTTTATATTTAATACATTTTTAAACAATTTTTATTATTTTACAGTTAGTAATTTAATTCTACTCTATTAATAAAAAATTTTTTTAGAATATATATTATTCAAATTTTATTTTTAATATTTAACTTATAGTTCAAATTTTATATAGTTTTCAAAATATATAGTTTTCAAACTCAATTTTTAATATCTAATTTTGACTTTTTGAAGGTTTTGAAACCTTTTGGTTCTTTTTATTAAATTTTTTTTGGTAATTTTTGAAGTTCTTAGAATTGGTTTAAAATCTCTAATTCATTTATAATTTTTATAATTTTCATTTTTTATTATATACATATATATACATTGATCATAAAATCAGTTATCAACATTTTCTATTACTTAAGTATAACCAATTAAAATTTTATTAAATATATAGTTTTCAAATTCAATTTTTAATATTTAATTTTTACACTTTTTGAAGTATTAGATTTATAAAAACCTTTTTTCTTCGGTTTACATGTAAATCTTGTGACTCTTAGAGCGCAAAAATTAAAATTTGTTTAAATTTTTATTAAAACATTTATTTGGATTAATGAGAATTTTAATTAAATATACGTAATTTTTTTTGTAGTTTTGCAAATTGTTTTTATTTTAAATTTGCCGCTCTTTTAAATGGCCGCCTGCGTGCAACGCACGCGTTGCACGCCCGCTTGGAGCGCCCCTGTGTTAGCAGTTTTGTTATAACAACAATATTCTATATCACTAGGTAAAATTTGCTCACCGATACCATCATTAATTAATTTTAATACATTTAGAGCAGTTTGTTGAGAATTATCAACAGGCATACCGACCAGTGATGAGATGAGAAATTTTCTGTAGAGTATTAGATTGAATACCTGAAAGTACTAAAATGTATCGAATAACAAAATGAAAGTACTAAATGACGTACTAACTAAAAAACAACACAAATGTTACCAAAAAAAATTAAATTTATTGCACAAAGTTCATTTTTTTAAACATAAATTTTAAAGTACAGTTAATTTACAGCGTAGCTGTAGAATATAAAAAAAAGAAAGAAAATTATAAAAAAGAAAGAAAATAGTAGAATGCACAAAAAGAAGTTTAATCCAACATAAATTCTTCATTAATTTCCGATGCGAAATTATCTTTTAAATATCTTTCTTTTATTTCGAAGTCGTGGCAACCATAACTATTAGATTTAATTAAATCTCAGGTTGCAATTAGAGCCTCACATGTTAAAATTGCCAATCTATTTGTTATTTTGGTTTTTTTAGCGAGTGAACAGAAAATACTCTTTCTACACATGCTGAAGAATGTGGTAAAGTTAATAGTCCCATTGCTATTTTGGAAATATTAAGAAACATAGGATTTCCTGGAATGTTTTTTAGTTTGGATATTTTATGCCAAAATTTAGTTATATTTTCATATTCAAATTTTTGTGGATCTATTGCATCAGGTATTGCTTGATACTCCGAATTAATTTTTGATAAATGTTATAATTTTCATTTCATTTCATTACATTTTACTTTGTACTAGATTAGAGTGGGGAGTACTAACGTACTAAACAAATAGCAAAAGTACTAAATCTAGTACAATTGTACTAAATATCTCATCACTGATACTGACTAATTCTACACAGCATTGTTTTTGCTTTTGCTCCAAAAAATTTAATTTACCTTCCAATCCAAACATCAACTTTATTGGAGAGAAAATCATTTTTTTCTTCCAAATTTTTAATTTTTGAAAGAGCATAAGATAAGAGTTCAACTGCTGCAATTTTAATATTTGCTCATAGAGCATAGAAAGAGTAATCACACCAGAAATCTCAGAGATACCAGCGGTAGTTGCCGTTGATTTTGCTGGATTGTTGACAGAGATTAAATTTGTTGTCCTTGTCTGTGACGATGTTATTGGACTTTGATCTGATAAGATTGATTTTCTTTTTAGTGCAGTACACATAGAACATCTAAAAATTTGTTTGTTTTTATGGAGATATTCAATTTCATTTTTTTCTAATTTAGCGCAAGTAGCATGATTTATGTTTTTACAAACAGAACAAGTGATATATAACACTGATCTATCAACTTTAGATTGACAAATATTGCACTTCATTGTTTTGATTTATTTTATTACAGTAGAACAAGAAATAATAATAATATATTTGCACAGCAGTTATTGTTGAACCGTTTTAAATATTCTTTAAGTTTTTTAATTTTTTATAACAAATAGTGCAATTTAAATAGTTCTTATCACAATCAATTATTAATCTTTATAAAATGAATTCACTTAAGATTTTTAGACAGATCAATTATAATTTATAATATAAAGATTGACTAATCTATTTTTAAAATTAATTATTATTCTTTTTTCTCCCTTTTTTTTTTTTTTAGAAAAATTTTAAAAGCAATTTCTAATGTACGTTGACGTTGACCCCCGTCAAAACTCGAAATTTTATTACCTTAAGTAATTAAGATAACAATATGCTTTCTGTCACTAGAGGAGCTGAATTCTGAAAAATAAATATTGATTTTAATATCTTTAAAATGTAATTTCGAATAGTAAATATTCCCCGAAAATGATGAAATTGGTAAGGGTCCTATTTATTACACGAAATTAATAGTAAAATTGGAAATGATCAATTATCATGTTATATATTATAGGTATAATGTCCACTGAAATTGATAATAAATCATACATTAGAAAGATAAGAAATATTATTTGTACAGTATTAGTAATTAACCAAAAAAGCTCGTTATTATTAAACTACTGCATATTAGCTCAGCTATGTGGTATTTTTTTTATTATTGCTGGTAACCTAGTTTAAGAAAACGTCAAAACCTTTATGAAATAAATTTATGTTTCAACATATAAACATTATAATCATTTTTTTTTTATAAGCTTTTTTTATCAGAAATAAAATAACGTAAAACGCATTATAACAAATTATATACATATACATATACTAGAGTAGGAAAATTGAACATGGCTACGTTATAGTATAGAAACCTACCTATAGAATGAAATTTAATGTTCTTAAAATGTGAATTTTAATAACACACAGTGAGATATTATAAAAGTTAAGGACTTTTGTGGAGTAAATAATAATTATACGAGTATTTATATATTTTAAAAGGTAAATAGAACAGTAAAAATTAATTTATTTTTAAAGGCTTTTTGGAAATAAAATTCATTTAATGACATTATATTTATTATTCGACGGTCTATCAATACATTTCGTTTTTTTCACATTTACTCAAAATCTAATTTATCCAATGTCAAATATATTCCTTTATATTATATATTAGACCTCATAGTGAAAAATGTAATATAGTGTATTTACAATCAAGAGCGTTTACATATACATATGTATTGAAAATTTTATACACTTTCTTTAGATATTGAATTTTAAGAATGTTAAACTGTGAAATATTTTTATAATTTAATTGTGACAGCGCGAGTTACTATGAAGGACCAAAATGGCTTGCCTAAGTTTCATCCAAATACCTCGAATGGGTGATTCCAAAAAATCATTTACATTCTATTATCGGTTGCGCTAGGAGGAAATTCCCCAAAATGCATGCAGTACTACTAAAAGCTTCTGGTAATGAAACTATTGCTTCGTTTTGATAGACTTTGGACATTTTGTATACGTGCAAGAATTTATAATTTTTAATTAAATGTACTACATATACATATATATGTATTTTTGGTGTAAACTAATATTTCTGAATTATAAAATTTTACTATTTTCGTATATGTGAAAAGTAAAAGAACACTTTAAAACTAATTTACTATAAAATTTAGAGAAAGTAAATAACAAGTAACAAATAAACATATGACTTATATGTTATATATGTATATAGAAAACTATATAGAAAAACTTAATCAAAATATTGTGGTTTGTTTATGTAAATATTCATTAACTTTTGCGGTAATTTTCCATTCTATCCTAATTTTCTAATTATTTTCACTAAAAATTATGTTAAATGAATGTAAGAGCTTCAAAATTTTCAAGTTTATTATAATTAATATTATGTAAATTAATATTAATAAACACAAAAAATTTCTATTTAAAATATATAGTATATACTCGTATGTATATGTAATGTATATACAAAATTATAAAATAAACAAAAAAAACAAGGATGCTTATAAAATACAAATGATAAATTAAACCACTCTGTATTGCGTTAAGGTGCATTCGCATTGCTCAAATAACCAAACCAAATAATAGACAAGGTGTGAGAGATAAAAAATGGTTGAAGATTTCAGAAAAATTACATATTTTTTATTGAAGCATTAAATTTAAAGTTGAGCTAAAAAATATTCGTTGTAGAATAATTTGTATAAGTTTGTCTATATTTCATATTTTTTGGATAAATGTAATTTATCATCAATTTCGAAAATAATATAAATTTTTGGCATCGGTCATTTTTTGAACTTCTTTGCCATGTCGCATCGTTCTTTTTTTACATTACTACATATACATATTTGAATCAAATAAGAGCTCTACCTAAACACCGGCGTACGGCGTATGGCGTATATACATATATACGCCAGCGTATCCCGAAATAAAATGCCACATTTATATACATTAAAATTTATATATATACGCCAGCGTATCCCGAAATAAAATGCCACATTTATATACATTAAAATTTTGTTGAATGATGTTTCTTTTTGCTAAATTTCAAAAATCAAATTAAAAATTTTTATACGCCCGTCAAAATTGGAGATTCCAATTCTCGGCGTACGTACGTCGCGTATTTCGGGTGCTCCAATACAAAATGTATGTACCAATACGCCGGTGTTTAGGTAGAGCTCAAAATCACATATTTTTTGATATTTTTTTTATGTCATCATAAATTTTTTTGATTAATTTAAATTTTTTTTTAAAGATGCTCACACCCAACCATATTTGATTACATAGGTTCCATGTTAAGATTTTTTTCCTAACAGACCTCGGGGTTGATTTCCTATTTGGAATGGACGGGAATCGAACCCGGAACATCTCAGTTATCAGTCTAGGCAATAACCTACTACCTACTAGGCTTCTGAGACCCCATTAAATTTTTTTATTCATGATTAAATTTATATTAAATTTTTATTGTCTACACTACACTGTTAATGGTGAACAATTTGATTAATTGAATTTCACTTACAATAGTAAGTATGATTTATGATTTTTGAAAATATAGTCAAAAACAAAAATAGATAATCGAATATTTGATTAAAAAAGAGAAATGACAAATATTTATTAATTTATATTTAATATTTACGTTATTAAAATAATAATAAGAATAATAGAAAATGTGAAAATCATTCAATAACCTAAAATCCATTACATATACAATAATTAAATATTAAGCACCTAAATAATATTATATTTGTATAAGAATATATAATATATGAAATGAAATGATTTTTTTTTCATAAACGATCTTTTAACAAAACAATTTTCCATAATTAATTTTCGGTATTTATATTATTGTTTAATCATGTATGCAAAAGCTTTTTATATTTCTAATTTTTCCAAAATCACTTTATATGATTTAAAATGTTTTTCAATGTTATTAATTTTTTTTTTTTTGTAGATTGATTAAAATTAAATTAAACATATTGTTAAACAAAAAAAATTATACATTGCGGTTTGATAAAAGAAAATACGATAAACAAACCCCGGGTTTGTCAAAAGCACATTTCCCTCAAAATCGCCTCATGTAGAACTATGAGGTATTCTAAAACAATGGGAATTCCTATACGTGTATAGTATTTTTTAGTAGTATTTTCAATGTACTAATACATAGGAAAGATAAAAAATGATATGGTAAATATAGGTAAAAAATGTGTCCCTGTTTGATTTTATTAATTTTTTTTCCTTCTAAGGTTATTATTCCAAGAAAATATATATAAACTTATCATTTAAGTTTTCTTTAATTTTGCTTTTAATTTAACATAATGTGATATGAAATACAATATTCCATTTATATAGCTCCTAAAAATATGCAAAATGTTGGTTTTTTGCAAAATTTTACATGCTTAAGCATTTTGATTAATGATAAGTGTGAGGCAAATGATTATAATTTATTATTTAATGCACTTTAAAGAAATATGATTTTCGAAACTTTTCTCATTATTTGTTTTTAAAAACATTGTGCAGTTATAATTGTACAAGTAAATTAAAAATGTAATTTTTTGATTTTGTAAGGGCCACAACGGAAAGGAGAGGGGAGATACGGATACAATTTCTTCAGAGACTCTAGTTATTTTTTAGATATCTCTTTGGTACATATTCAGCCTTCTTAATTTTAGCCTTCCACAATAAGCAGTTTGGGAAATACAGGGTGTTAAAAAACTAAAAAAAGTTGTATGAAGATAACGGTATTTTTATACATCAAAGAATTAAATTTTAAAAAATTTGTTAATTTCACAATTAAGATAAAAGATTTTCCTATCTTATAGCTTTTACAGACCTCAAACATTTTTATTGGTTTAAAAGTTATTAGATGTTCAATATAGGCAATTTTCGAAATTGGAGGGGGAATAACTCGGACGGGAAAAGAGATAGAGGAAAATTTTGTTCTACTGGACCTATTATTTTATTACTATCTATCTATGGTAAATTTTATTACTCTATCTTAATAGATGTAGAAATTACATCTTAATAGATGTCGAAGAGTGAAACTAATAGACACATTTCTTCCAATTTGGTTGGAAATGTGCTAAAAATTATTATAAATTCAATTTTTTTTTATACCAGCGAAATTTATGTATGTGCGCCTAAAAGTATGCTTCAATTTTGTTTTTAAATTTGTATTAAATACATTTTTTTTACAACTACCTACCCTACATATTCTAATTATTAAATAATTTTATGCTATAAAAATTTTATAACATATACTTAAAATAAATTTCGCTGGTATACAAAAGAAAAATTTGAATTTATAATTTTTTTTTTATAATTATTGATCCGTTTTGAAGGAGATAAAATTTTGTATATAAAAAAAAGGGTTCATATTTTGCATTAAAATTATTTCTAAATGAATGAATTTATTGCGTGAATTACTTAATGTACCATAAAATTTTATGTTAAAAAAGTTTTTGGATTGCAAAAGAAACAAATAAATTATTTTCTTATTTTCTTTACTTTTAAAATAATATGAACTCGGAAAAACCATTTTTTTTGTCAATTAATTATTTTGAATATTTAATATTTATTCATTTATAGTATGGGGATTTGGTAAAATAGGTTCTCCTATATATACCTAATACAATTTTAAAATAAATCGAAATGGTGATAATTCTAAATAAATCGAAATGGTGATAATTCTACAAGGATAAAGGTCTGTAGTACTTTCAAGGATAAAGGTCTGCAGTAGTCAAAGAAACTCATTTACAGCCTCGATATCCTAAATTTGGTATATGATTGAAATCGCTCTTGGTTTGATAGTATAGTTATAGTATATAGTCGATGATTTATATTTATGCCTACAATTTTTTACAATTACATTGTGGTAATTATGTGGTACACAATATTTAATTTACAATTTTTGTACTTTTAATTCTAAGTGCAGACTAATATATGTTATGATATCATATTCCTTTATTTAATGACTATGTATAATCTGTATAATATAGTAAATATTTTGCACTCAATGTTTTAGGGCTTAGGTCTTTAATATTAACTAAATATATAAATACAATTGATTCAATGAACTGAAAAACATTTATAATATTACGGCAAAATTAGTTTAATATACATTCATATAGATAAATGGTTTACTCTTTGGCAAATTTTCAAATTATGATGATAAAGATAAAGCCTATTCAACAATAAATAAGTAAATTACAATATTTTATGAAAGCTTTTTTTTGGGACTTATTGGAATAGCCAACGCACAACCTAAAAATCAAAATGTTTTGAATAATCGAGTAATCGAGAACCAATTAAGAAATTGGAACCGCAAAAAAAATTTGCATTGCTTTACATTTGGTGGTTAACCCTGTACTACTAATAGAAAACTATATACAGATTTAAGGATTCATAATTTAAATTTTTGTGGCAACAAAACATAATAAAAATATATTGAATAAATTTATCTAAAATATTTATGTAAAAATTTAAAAAGTTTTATTCAAATAATAATTTTATTTATTCCAGATTATTAATTTTTTTTTTATTTAAACAAAGTATTTCTCTTAAATTTATTAATATGCATAATTTCTATTAAGTTTTTTCTGAATATTATGTTAATTTAATGTTAGGTATAATAATTCACTCCTTCAAAGTTTATATATAACAATTTCCATAACTAATATTATTACTTGAAACTCTTTTATTCGTGTTTAAAAAAAGTTTAGAAAAATACATAAATTGTTATGCAACATGGCGTCTTTATATAATTAATAAATTAAGAAAAAAATTCATTACAGTTCAGTGAATGTTATGAATATATTTGAAAAGAAAATTCTATAAACTATTTTAAATTATGTATAATAATTTGTTTCAGTTTTAATTAATATCAAAGTTGCTTTTAAATTTTTTCAGATTATGTTGCTAGACGAATATGAGTTTGAAGAAAAAACATTATATATATTTGACTTTTTACAATGAATAAATAATATTTAACTTAAATTTGGCTTTTCTTTTTTATTTTGTCAATTTCAAATTGTAGTCAAAATTTTCACTAGGTTTAAATTGTACAAATTTTAAATAATTTTTTCACGACCTTTTCACTTTCTGTCTGTACTACTAAAGGCCTGTACGGAGGTCGAGTGAAATGCAATTTTCATACAAATTTAACATCGTGAAATCAGAAATTAATATTTACGCTTATGATTTCGCTCTGGTGGTACGCAGGTCGTGAAAAAGTTGTGATAAAAAATGATTTTTTTTTTATAACAGATGGCGCGCAAAAACTCTACAATTATTTTTCATCGTGAAATAATGTTCTGAACATTATTTCGAGATGAAATTTTGACATTTGCTAGTTTTTTTTTGTTTCCTTTGATCAAAAATTTGAATAGCTGACGCTGGCCTTAGGCCTGTACGGAGCTGGCCTTAGGCCTGTACGGAGCTGGCCTTAGACCTGTACGGAGCTGGGCCTTAGGCCTGTACGGGGGTCAAGTGAAATGAAATTTTAACGTGATCTCCAAAGCTCTCCAAACTCTCCGGGGAAATAGTCGTGAAAAATATTTTGTAAATAAAATTTGACAAGTTTATTTGGCATTTTAATATTTTGACATTTCAAGACCGTTGAAAGGTCAGTAATTTTATATACTGACCTTTCAACGTCAGCTATTCAAATTTTTGATCAAAGGAAAGAAAAAAAAAACTAGCAAATGTCAAAATTTCATCGTGAAATAATGTTCAGAACATTATTTCATGATGAAAAATAATTGTAGAGTTTTTGCGCGCCATCTGTTATAAAAAAAAAATCATTTTTTATCACAACTTTTCACGCGACCTGCGTACCACCAGAGCGAAATCATAAGCGTAAATTTTCATTTCTGATTTCACGATGTTAAATTTGTATGAAAATTTCATTTCACTCGACCTCCGTACAGGCCTTTAGCACTTAATATTGAATATGAACAAAAATTAAAAATTATTTGAATTTATATAGAAATTTGAAAATAAATTGATAAAAAAAGGTGGATTTAAGTAAGTTCCTTTTTTAAATCATATTACTAAGAAGTAGATGCCATAACAGAAAATATAATTATATCTATGGTAAAGATTATACTTTTATATTAGTGTAATATAGAATGTTTCTGTGATTGACTATAATAATATGGACAGTACATTATTCAAAAAAAATATAGAAATGGGTCATTCATGCAAGAAATTAATAAATTTAAGTAAAAAAATCATTGCTTCTTTTAAATATACCAAATATTTTTGGAAGAATTCTTTGCTCACGTATTTGATCCAAAAAATTTCAACTATTTAACATGATTTTTTTTTGGAAAAAAAATTTTGTTCCGAAATTGTAATGTAAACTTAACTACAGTTTTTTCCATCATACTTGAAATTTCTAAGATATATAAAAATCAATTCTTTGACAAATAGAAAAATATTTTCAAATAAAAGTTATAATATATGTATGTATATGGAAGATTATTTTGTCAAAAATTCACAGAGATTAATTAGGATTTTATTATAAAAAAATTAAAATTACCCTAAAATTTCTGATAACATAAAATATGCATTGAAATTTTTTTGATAATTGCTAATAATGAATTATAGCCATAAAGTACAGATGATTACGAGTATGTCTAAAATAAATAAATGACCTTTATAAATGTTTACTAACTATATTAGTCAGATGTTTAAGTATTATTATTGCATGTCCTTTTTACCTCTTTGAAATTTTCAATTTTCATTATATGATAATTATATTATTGTTGATGAAAATATATTTAAATTAAATTTATATGGAAAATATTTTTCTAATTTATTGATTTAAATCTGGTAAACAAATCACAATAGTAAAAAATTTTATAAATTATTTTTATATATTCTTTCACTGTGGTATACATGGAATTTTAATTAAATTGAAAAACTATCCATTTACGTATACATATATTCAAATTAAATAGAATTTTACTGCAGATCATATTTTCATGTTTTAAATATTATAAAAATAAATTATAATATGAAGTATTTATTTTGCAAAAACCGCACATACATATAACAAATATCATGTTGAAAAGTATTTTTAAATAAAATGTTAAATTATTGATTTTTTTTTAAAAAGAAAAGAAAAATTATTATGTTAAACTTTTTGTTTGGAATATTTTCTGCATATTTATCATAATTACTATATATAATAAAATTTAATTAAATATTAATTATAAATTCAAGAATATTTCGCATGACATTCTTCCATTTGAATTATTTTAAAGTCTTCTACACATAGAAATGACATTTTTTCAAAAAAAATTCAATGCTTTTAATAAACTTACATTTATTATACATATTAGTATGTATACCTACAATTATTAAATGTTATTATTCAAATATATATTATATGAGACTGTAAAATTAATTCATGGTACATTTTCTGAATGTTGAAACAATTTAGGAAATAAACAAAACCTTTTATAAACAGAAATGTTAAAAGTCAATAATTCATATTAAAATTTAATTTTTTAACTACAAACTGGGAATATATATAATTATTCTGTCGTATTTAACTATATATCATCGGTTTGAAAATTTTTTTAATGCATGCCTCATCGATTCAGGTTTTCATAGTTTTTCATTAATTATGTTGAACCAATTAAATTAATGACAATTTGTTTTGTTAGTAAAAATTTAAACGGAAACCAAATTTGATATTAGTAAAAATAATTGTCCATAATTCAGTAAAAAATATAATGAATAATAATTACTGTGGTAACTGACACTATTTATCAATTTATCGTAAAATTTTACCCTAGAAATAAAATGATAAAATAAGTTTAAATAAAATTGAATGAAGGATTCTGACTTTAATGAACCTATGCTAAGAAATTGAAAATTTGTTACGGAATACCACAAACATTCCCAAGCTCCTTAAAAAGGTTTTTTATTTACTACTAGAACAATTGATATTCAATTTTAAATTTGAAATCAATGCTAGAGCTAATCCTGTTTATTTGAAGTATAGTAATAAGAGTTCCATTTATTATTTAGTGAATTCTCCATTATTCGAGAGGTTTTTTGAAAATGGAAGTAAATTTTCCATATAACAAACTATTTTTTAGAAATATTCAAAACATCAATAAAAGTATATAATGAAAATTCATGAATTTTATAATTTGAATAAACAATTTGATTTACTCACTTTATAGAAATTATTATTTTGATAAATTAAGGTCAAGAATATAATAATATTCAAAAACTCTTCAATTATATTAACAAATTTATATTATGGTATATTAAATTTCCAATTTCCTATTTATATTTGAACCGTAATATTAAACATATATAATTTATATACATAATTTGACCCAAATCAACCAATAGATAAATATAACTCAATTTATTACCAATATAATACTATATTTCTAGTTATAATCTATAATAATGTTTTTGGTTAATCCCACTAGTAGAATTTATATACATAATGCATATGTATATAAATTAAATAGATTCTCTCTAAGATCAATTGAATTATTTATTAATACTAACATTTATCTATATTAAAATTATTACATACATTATTCATACTAGGCTAAGAATATAAACCAAAAATTAGTTCAGAATAATTTATATAAATTATGATTACAATGTTTATATTTAAAGATGATAATCTGTATTAATAAGTACATATATAAAAAAGAATGTTTTTAAATGATGTCATAAAATAATCGGTTCAGTCCCTTCTTCAATTGACCACATTTTTATAAAATATTTTACTTGAATATGGGGTAGGATCTCTCTAAGTAAATTTATTCTATGAAAATTTTCACTATAAAATTAACAGAATCCTAAAGATATGCAACAATTATATTTCATTATTATAAAAGTGAAAAAGAATTTTTTCAAGGCCGAAATATAAGTATGTAATTTATAAAGTGAAATATTTAAAAATTTGTTGTGTTAATCTAAGTATGTGATCTAATAATTGTATCGCCAGAAGGTGTTAATAAAATCGATAAAATATAAAGCGCTTCCAGTAAATTTTACCATTGGATTATAATTAAGTTTAATTTGATTTTACATAAGTTGTTGCTCTTCCTTGTCGACAACACAATCAATAATAAATTCAATTCAAACATATTTCTATATTTGCATCATGCAGTTTGATTTGTCCGGATTTTCTTTCTCAACAATTATTGTTATGTCCAAAATTTTCTTTCATACAATTTCATACTGTGGGTATTATTATTCTGTATTATTGGATTATCTTATGTTCGCAATTTCTTTTGTATTGCGGATCTCTGGCCAAAAAAATTATTCAAACCAAAATTAAACTTATTCAACATCCTTCCAGTTTCAAGACTTAATCTACGAATGACTTCAAATATCATTTCCTTTTATTTTGGTATTATAGATTATAGTCTTTTTATTTGTTAAATTTTCATTTGATTTCATAATTTCTTTTTATTGCGTATTCATATATAGCTTTAATATTGCTAAACGAAATAAACTTTTATCTAAATAGTATATACAATTATACCTTTCACATATAAAATTCATATACAAAAAGTTTCCTCTTGAGACTTATGAATCGGAACTATGCTTTAGGAATAAACAAAAACACAAAACTGTCCTTATTTTATGGGTTGTTTTTTTTCTTTTTGGAATTCCACCATTTATGGAAAAATATATATTTTTATTTATATGTATATTTATACAATTTGAATTAATGTTTTTAGGATTGGAAATGTGTGTTTGAAGGGAGAACAAACGTGATAAAAATAAATAAGATCTATAAAATTATATATCTTCCCATTTCATATTTTTATTAAAAATATTATATTTTATAGTAACTTATATTCTCTTAACCCTTTGGGGCACAAATAATTAGATTAAAAAGTCCCAAGTGGCATAGAAATTTTATTTTAAGAAAATAACAAAAAAAAAGAAATTGAATTTATTAATTTTTAAATTTCCAAAAATAATTAACAACTGCATGTTTAGATATGAGGTGGGATATTAATAGTACCACTATGCAGCCTCTTACAAGACTTATACAATTAAATTTTCAGTTTTTTATTTTTTGATGGTGGGTTAAAAAATATCCCACATTCGATATCAAAAATATAGGACAACTTTCAATCCTTAATGCTCCAAAGGGTTAAAAGAATAGTTGTATACAAAAAACATTAAAAGCTCAACAAACATTCTTTAAAATTTCAGCCAAAAAAAAAATTCTTTATCTATAAAATTGAAAATAATTTCATAAGGACAAAAAATATACATATTATATCTTTTATCAAAACTATCGAAGAAAATTCTTTGGTATAGGTATTAAGAAAAGTGACATCATACTTTTTATAATATGAAAATCATATTATCTACATAATTTTGTATTATAGGATTTATTATAGGACAATTTTTTCATTTTTTTTATGTTATTTACATTTTTTGTAGATTTTTAAGAAACATTTTTTTTTTAAATAAAAATTATATGTTAAATTTAAGAATTATAGAAAATTACATGGCAAAATCTATTTTTTATTGAGTGTGGTTGGGATGTATAAAGATAACGAAAAATTGTGTGGTCAACCATATAATGTATATACTCGTAGAAAGATAATTTGAATTTGTGTAGTTATATAGGTATTACTGGCTCGGACAATTAAATTATACTTAAAACTAAATATTGCTAATTTAACCATATCTGTTACTTACTTATGTGTAATGAAAATATCGTTAATTTACAAGCAAATTAAGTTATAAAAATATAAGTTTTGAGTGAAAAAACGATTATTTGGGATAAAAAAATGTCCTTTTAAAATTCGTTTTGAATCCCATTCTTATTATACTGACAAATATTTGCTTATATAGCTTGTGACATAAATATACTTTGTCAGTACAAAATATAGTTAAAACTATTTATTTAATTGTGATAAAAATTTAGAAAAATTGGAAATAAATATTACTTAACTATTTGTAAACCTAAAATATATTTACATAATTATGTAAATAATTAATTACTGTAGTAACCAATTAATTGAATTAACATAAGTGTTCTTTGTGACCGCGTTGATTAGGAATTTAGAACCAACCTTATTTGGTTTACTGTATAATTAAATAACTAATCAATCAAAGTTAATTATTTCCAAAAATAATTAGAAGGGGTCTCAGTAGCCTATAGTGGGTTAAGGCCTAGCCTAGACTGATAACTGAGATGTCCCGGGTTCGGTTCCCGGCCATGCCTAATTAAATAGGAAAATCAACCTCGAGGACAACTAGGTTGTCACTACAATTATTTCGATATTATCAAGGTAGGCAAATAAGTAGTGTTCAAAATTTGGCAATTGAAGATTACTTAAAATACTATTCATTTGTATCATACATGAAATGTTTAATTCAAAAATTAGTGCAATTTTACATAGTAACGTGATTTGTTTACGTTGTTGACCCTTTAATAAGCGGAATTATGTATATTATAATTTGTATAGTTAAATTCTACCTTTAATTAAATGAAAATAATTCCAGAAGCTATATTAATAATAATATACCAGTTTGCGACACCATATTGCGAATTTTGTCTGGGAAATTTCACAGACCATAATAAATTTGAATGAAAAACTTTTTCAATTTGCCCAAAAAACAAAGTAAAAAAATGAATCATCACTGTAAAATAAATGAATCTAATTAGGAGGATTCCAAAAAAAATAAAAACTATTTAATTTTGTGTAAATAACTGTATGTATACATTTACATTACATATACATTCAAGTATTTTATCTTTATTTTAGTGTCAACAAAAAATCCAGAGTTTTCTTTCTATTCTTTAAAAAATTTTTATTTTAGAATCATGTTCAGCTGGTGAAATATTTATTATAGGTAGAGTGTAGCGTCTCGAAAAGATTAACGAAAAATTTTCTCTCCTATATGTATGTACATATATAGATACCGTATTTATTTTACAATTTTCTTTTTATGTTTTCATTTTGACTGGGGCTTCAGGATTTTGAAATGTATTTATTTTATTTTTCATTTTTTATGAGAAGTAAAACATAAAATTCCGGAATTGTGAATGCGTTTACTTATGTATATAGAAATAATTTAACCTAAATTCATTTTTAACAAAAAAAAAATCTTTTAAACCCATGGGGCTGGTAAAACCTTTTTTATAGTGATTTTTTTTATGTTGTTATTTTTTCTTAATTATTGTAAATTACAAATTAGTATTTTAATCGGTCAAGACCGTTTTTAAAATTATTTATATAATGTACATAATTTCAAAGATAGAAAAATTAAAAAATAAATGGTATGTTATTTAAATTAATTAGAAAATGGTTCGTTTAACGGTTTGTTAGATTAAAACGAACCTAAAGGTTAAGTAAGTTAGATGCATTAAAACGGAGATCATTATATTTATGTATGCTATTACACGGAACAGAAAGAAAGGACTGCATAAAACTGGTAAAGCTTACTTACTGGACACATACACACAAAACCAAACACGCTCGGGACTAATTCAAAGCTAATTAAGTTATTTCTTGTTTAGTTACTTTGGCAACAGGAAAAGAATGAAAGATACATAATTTTGCTGTTATCAAAACGATTTCGACAATTTATATTGACAAAAATTTTGTAATTGGGGAAAATGTCACTGGATTTTTAATGCACTCTTAAAGGTGTGTTATTTTTTACAATAATTGTTATGAAGAGTTAGGTGCTACCTGTTTATCCTACCATAACATGCCGCAAATTAAAATAATATGAAAATATTTAAATTGAAAAATCTCTATTATTCAGTTTTTATATCTCATTTATACATATTCATGCTGCTGATCGACTACTGTAATTTTTTTATACCCAGCAGATTATGTTGCCGTGAAACTGGGGTATAAATTATATCTGACTGTAATTAAACGATACCTATCATATAATTCTTTAATAAAATTGCATGGACGTATATAAAAGCTCTGTTTTTTTATATTCACTAATAATTAACAACCATAGTACAATATCCTTTTTCTAATCCAAATCCTTTCTTTACAATCTCCGAAAAAAGTGGATAAATATGCATTTTATATTTTCCAAAAAAAAGTTGGAATTTTATATTCAACTTCCCAGCAAACAATTTAGTGAATATTCACTAAATTAATTCATTACAAGTTCATCTTCATAGAAAGGAAATCGTTATGAAATCATTTTTTGAATTAAAAGTGATCATCCTAAAAGGAAATCATTTCAAATTCACTAAGTGATTGAAAAATGATGAAATTATTTATTCATAGGTTTTTTATTCAGTAACTTAAACTAAAAGAGTAAACAAAAAGGATTAGTAATCTGCGCATAATTTAATCACTTAGTGAACATTAAATGAGAAATAAGGTGGATTCATTTTAAAGAAAAAAATAATTTTGTAGATTTTAAATCATTTTTTAAGCTCACTAAGTGATTAAATTATGAGCAGATTACTAATCCTTTTTGTTTACTCTTAAGTTTAAATTGCCTAAAAAAATGTTTATGGAATTTTTTAAAGCTTTTTCAAGAGGAACGCAAATGAAATCATTTTTTGCTTTAAAATGAATCCACCTGATGATTTACAAAAGCTCAATGTGCTTAAAATATGAGAAGATAAATAATCCTTTTTGTTTTTTTTCTTTTAAGTTTAGATTTTCTAGAATTTGTAATTTTGGCTGTAAATAAAAAATCAGCCGTGATTTAGTCATTTATAGTCAAAATTTGTGGTGAAAATTTGTGAATTAAAGTAAATAAAGTTCAAAAAATTAAAAATTGCTAAGTGAAAATAAAAGTAAAAATTTAAGAAATTTTATTTTACGATTTAAATTTTAGTAAGCGTTGAATAAAATATATGTGCAAGTGCAATAAATATGTTACAAGAAATTAAAAAAGGGCGTTTTCGAAAATGCACTTAAAGCACTTAAAGTTTTAACGCAATTTCGCAGTTTTAATTTTACAACTGCTTTCAATTAATGGCAATTTTCATCTGGTATTTTCTCTGGAACCCCTGGATGGATTGGGCTGATATTTGGTAAACATATTCAAATTAGTGGTCTGGATGAAATGATGAATGGCAATGTTTTCATCTGGGATTTTCTCTGGTACCCCTGAATGGATTGGGCTGATATTTGGTAAACACATTCGTTATAGCGGTCTGGACGAAATGATGAATGGCCATATTTTCATCTGGGATTTTCTCTAGCACCCCTGGATGGATTGGGCATATCTGGTAAACACACTCATTATAGTGTCCTATAGTTAACTATGCCAGTGCTCCTCCATTATTTCTAACAAAACATCAGAAATCACGTTTTCATCATACAACCATCTTCCAAGTAGAGCTAATGGAGGAGCACTGGCATAGTTAACAATAGAGCACTATAATGAATGTGCTTACCAAATATCAGCCCAATCCATGCAGGGATGCTAGAGAAAATCCCAGATGAAAATATTGCCATTCATCATTTCGTCCAGAAAACCAAAAAATTACAATTGAATTTTATTTTATTTATTCCAGCTAAAACAGTTTTCACGTATTGGAGGTTGTGGGGTCATTTTATAAAAAAAAGTAAGAAATTTATTATTAGATTCATCAACAGCTAAAAATTTCTGTTGCAGTGGAATAGAGCAGAAAAAAAGTATTCAATCTCTTAATTCTGTTCTAGTTCTAAAAAGTAATTTGTGAAATTTTAATGTATACCAATAACTATAATCATCTTATTATTTCTTATAGATGCTTGTTTATCAACTATAGGAAATTCAACTGAAAATTCTATAGACAACAGCATTAACAGATATTTTCAATATGCTAAACAGCAGCGTATAGAAATGTGGCACTATCAGCAAAAAACTAAAATTTTAATTTTAATATTTTTATATTATAATAAAGGTATTTTTAATATTATTTTTAATAATATTAATTATGAATTATAACAATTTTTCACTTAATAATAAAAACTATATCAGTACATATAAAATTAATAATATTGTAATTATGTTTTATTTACTAAATGAAATACCAAATGCAAAAATTTTGTATTTAGGATATAAATATTATTATATAAATATATAAAATTCTAATTTCAAGCGTTAAATTGAAATCATCTTGAAAATTTAGTATGAATTCACAATTTTGACAATATAACAATTTCAATTCATGTAATAATCTTATAAATATAAGATTAATTTTGATTATATAAATAATATAAAATATAATGTTTATAAATGCCTTGAGAACCTTAAAATAAAATAAAAGTTTTAATGGAAGAATCCTCAATTCCCTAAATAAAACAAATGAATGAACTCTACTACTTTTTCTCAAAATGATTCTTATAGCACAATTCTGTTTAGTTAGCAATGGTTGTAGAAGATTATTATGAGTTCCACCCCAATTCACAATACCATACTGCAATTTTGAGTTAAACAAACCATAATAAATTGAAGTGAGTAATTTGGATGAGCAGAACTGTTTTAGATGATAAAAATGTCTTATCAAAGTATTAAAATAAAGATTCAGACTTTTTGTATAAATAGCCCAATCAAATTTAACGTCTAGAGTTAGTCCCAGATACTTAAAGGATTCCACACAGTCCACTTTAAAACAGCCAGACGAACAATTTTTAGCAGCCAAGAAATTTGGAACTGCATTATTTAAACCAAATTTAGTACAACTTGCACAGTGATAAAAAATGTTATCAACTGATGGTACTGACCCGACAAACAAAACGTAACCGGATGGTAACATTTATTCCCTCTGAGTCCGAATGGTGAAATTGTGCCCAAACAAATACTACTGATTTTTATAAAAAAATTTACGAAGTTATGCGATATTCTAAAAAAAAAAAATCGCCAGTAAATTTTTTTTTTTAACTACTTCGCATTTTTTAACTACTTCGCAAAATTTACGAAGTTATGCGATATTTAAAAAAAAAAATCGCCAGTATATTTTTTTTTTAACTACATACTTCGCATTTTCTCGCCAGCACGACCAGATTTCATGTAAAAAAAAAATTATTCCGAAATTTGTGTTTGTATGACATTTGCTGGTCCGCACGTGTTGTTTTTATTTCAGTTTTAGATAATATCTGTAGTGATTAGATGTGAAAAAAATAGTGCGTGGATTTTAAAAAATATAAAAAGTGTTGGAAAAATACAAACCAAATATTAATTACAACAAGGTAAGTTTAAATTTTAATTATAATAATAGTTTTGTTTTAAGACAATTTGTCTTAAAAGAAAATAAGATTTTGATTTTTAAATGTTTATTATTAAAAAATTGAGATTTTAATTCAACAAAAATTATTGGTATAGTTACAAATCGGACACAAATACTTGAAAGTTACCGAAAAAAAATTTAAAAATCAGTTTTGTATATTTCTAAAAATTAATTAATATTAGTATTTAGAAAATATTTTTCCAGCAATAACTAAATGTTAATTATTCCAAAATTGAGATTTTTCTTTAAGAAAATAAGGTTTTTACTCAAAAAATATTATTTGTATAGTGGTTACAAATCGGACACAAATACTTGAAAGTTACCGAAAAAAAATTTAAAAATCAGTTTCGTATATTTCTAAAAAATAATTAATATTAGTATTTAGAAAATATATTTCCAGCAATACCTAAATGTTAATTATTCCAAAATTGAGATTTTTCTTTAAGAAAATAAGGTTTTTACTCAAAAAATATTATTTGTATAGTGGTTACAAATCGGACACAAATACTTGAAAGTTACCGATAAAAAATTTAAAAATCAGTTTTGTATATTTCTAAAAATTAATTAATATTAGTATTTAGAAAATATATTTCCAGCAATAACTAAATGTTAATTATTCCAAAATTGAGATTTTTCTTTAAGAAAATAAGGTTTTTACTCAAAAAATATTATTTGTATAGTGGTTACAAATCGGACACAAATACTTGAAAGTTACCGAAAAAAAATTTAAAAATCAGTTTCGTATATTTCTAAAAAATAATTAATATTAGTATTTAGAAAATATATTTCCAGCAATACCTAAATGTTAATTATTCTAAAATTGAGATTTTTCTTTAAGAAAATAAGGTTTTTACTCAAAAAATATTATTTGTATAGTGGTTACAAATCGGACACAAATACTTGAAAGTTACCGAAAAAAAAATTAAAAATCAGTTTCGTATATTTCTAAAAATTAATTAATATTAGTATTTAAAAAATATTTTTCAAGTTAATTATTAAAAAATCGTGATTTTTTTTAACAGAAACAGGAAAAGAGGGTTTTTATTACAGCAATGCCAAAATATAAAAGTGTATTAAACCTTTCTAAGCGGTCCATCAGACGACATTTGTTTCATGATAAAAGGACTCTTCAAAATATATTGTATTCTGAAAATACAGAAGACATAACTCCTATTTCTGAAAATGAGGCTCATAACGAAAGTTGCATTATAACTGATAGAACTGGAGAATATGTTGAAGAAGTTCCTTCTAATTTGGGAAGTGACGGAGATAATTTAACTAATATTCAATTGGATACCAATTTCGGATATGGAAGAAATATTTTAGAATTTCTTCAACTCTGGGCAACTAGAAATAATATTAAAGCAAATGCAGTAAATGAACTTTTGATTGCATTGAGATCAAATGGTTTCGATAATCTACCGAAAGATAGTAGAACTCTTCTGAGCACTCCATCATCTCGAGAAATGTTGCTATGTCCACCAGGTGAATACTGTTATATTGGTTTGAACAAATATTTGATGTTCTTACTGCTTGGTTTGAATGATTTACCACGAAAAATTGTATTTGATTTTAATATTGATGGAGTACCAATTAGTAAAAGTAATCATGACAGTTTTTGGTTGATTTTAGCTAAATGTGTCAATCTAACTAAGCCCAATATTTTTATTATAAGTATCTACCATGGAAGTAACAAACCAAATGATTTTAATGTTTTCTTAAAACCTTTTGTTGGTGAGCTTAAAGAACTTATGGAAAACGGATTTATGTTTAACGATCAAAGAATTTGCATAGAAATTCGGGCTTTTATATGTGATGCTCCAGCTAGGTCAGGTGTCCTTGGCACAAAATCTCATTGTGCATATTCTGGGTGTCTTAAATGTTGGAAGGAAGGAGAGTTTATTCGCAATAGAATGACATATCCAATAGAAAATATAAGGTTACGTACTAATGAGTCATTTAGACAGAAAGAAGATGAGAATCATCATAACTATGTCTCTATTTTAGAAGAGTTAGATATTGATATGATCAGACAATTTCCACTGGAATATCTGCATTTAGTCTGTTTAGGCGTTGTTAAAAAACTTTTAAAAATGTGGGTAAATGGAGAAACATCATCTCTTCTCTCTAGTGCAGAAGTTAAGAAAATATCAAATATGTTAAAAAAGATAAGCAAAACACAACCAAATGATTTTCAGCGACGAATAAGACCTTTAACAGAACTTTCTTACTTTAAAGGCTCTGAATTTAGGGTTTTTTTATTATATTCCGGTCCATTTGTACTAAAAAACGTTCTATCGGAAAATAAATACAACCATTTTCTTTTACTTCATACTGCAATTCTAATTCTATGTAGTGATACATTATCTCAAACTAAAGCTGACTTAGCACATAATTTACTGAAAGAATTCGTTAATGGAATGGCTCAAATATACGGACGCCATCACCTCACATACAATATGCATTGTTTAATACATTTAACGGATGACGTGAAACAGTTTGGTTCATTGGATAATTTTTCTGCCTTTCCATTCGAGAGTTATATGTTTTCTGTAAAGAATATGCTACGAAAACCTAATCAACCACTTGCTCAGTTATACAACCGTTTATTTGAAAAAAATAACATTCAAACAACAGAATCTGGTAAACAATTAGATTATCCTATTATAAAAAAGATTTGCAATGAAAATGGTAAAAATATTTATAAAAAAATTATACTAAAAAATTTCGAACTTAGTAGCAAAGAAAATAATTGTTGGTTTTTGGGCAAAAATAAAGATATTATACGCCTTAAACACATCGAAATTATTAGAGGTAAAATATTTATAGCTGGAAATAAGTGTTTAAATACCGCAAATTTTTATGAGATACCTATAAACTCCACTAGATTTGATATATACAAAGCAGATTTCCTTGACACAACGCAATATATGTGGCCATATGGATTTATAGACAAAAAATTATTTGCCATGGAAGACGAAGACAACAAATACGTTTTTTTTCCAATTCTTCATGCTACCAATTGCGAGGTTTGACTTTAATTTTTCTTTTTGTTTTTTAATATTTTTAGAATATATTATAATATATTTATTCCAATTTTATATCTTGCACAAAAATTTTAGTACCCTCTTTTAATTGCCTTTTTCCTAATGTTTCTACATTTAATTAACTACCTATTATTATATCTAAATTTAAATAATGGTTTATTTAAAATTAAATAGTAGATTCGAAACTGCATGTTATATGAATAAGGAAAACTTTTGTTTTTGCAAAAGTATTAAAAATTATTAAATTATTACAATGTTATATTGGTAACCGATGAGTTCATCGAAAACTAGTTTATCGAATGCAAGTTCATCGAATACAGGTTCTTCGAATGACCAATTCATCGAGTTACAAGTTCATGTAAAAAATATTATTTTTTTGCTTTAAAAATCTTCACTTTGAGTAGAATATTTTTAATGCTGTTATAGTTAAAAAATAAAAACTTGTAATTCGATGAATTGATCATTCTATGAACTTGCTTTCGATTAACTCGCTTTTGATGAACTTGTTTTCGATGAACTCGGCTAGAATTAATGTTTACATTGAGAATTAATTTTATATTTTATGTATAGGGCGAAAATGTACACAATTGTCGAAACAATTGATACAGATGGTAAAAAAGAGGTGTCTGTGGTGCTATCAAACTGGATTATTGAAAATTATGTTTACTGGCCTCATAATTACCGCCAAATTATTAAAAAAAAAGATTCTTTACCTGATTCATCTTGGAAAAAATATTTCTGCAATATTCTGAAGTCAAAAATTGAAACTTTGGCTGAGGCAAAGGAACTTGAAAAATATTTTGAGTTTCATACAAATACCGATGACGAAAATTGGCACAAAATAAAAAAAACTAGATACGAAGTGCCAAATCTCAATGCTGAATTCGACTTTGAAAAAGAGATGTCGAATATTTTAGAATTTAATGACGAAGTTCCACCTCTAGCAGCACTGTCATCTGAAAAATCTGTCTTAAAAACACTAGAAAAGAAGGAGCTTAAAAATACGGGTAATAAAAAATATAATGATATTAACTAATTTTATTATTAACTAATTTTATTTTAATAATTTGCTATTTAAGATATTTCATTAATAACAACATCAGGTCAAAATTTTGAAGTTTTCGACAATAATACAACTGTTTTAATGGATATATCCAATGCATCTGGAATTAGTTATGAAACACATACTACTACTACTGTTTCTTCACGGACTCAAAATGATTCAGTAAAAAACAACATTGAGGGAAAAAACAAACGGATTAAAAATAAAAGTAATAAAAAAAAAACAAATGATGAATTATTAAATATTTTCATTGTTATTATTTTAATCGTTCCCTATTTTAGATATTTCACTGACAACGACAACAGCAAGTTCAAAATTCGATACCGAATCTGATTGTACTACAACTTTAACAGACGTATCTATATCAATATGTAATGAAGAAGTTTCACATTTGGCAATAACTCAAAATAATTCAATAACTAAAGGACAAGTTAAAAGACAAAATTGCTGTATCGGTCAGGCACTGCTGGACCCAAGTTATAGTAGTGCTATTTCACAAAATGAAATGGAAAAACCTATTGAAAAAGAAGTAAAAAAAACAAAAAAACAACCAAAGTTGTCTTATTTAGCTGCAAAAATGGATGCTTTAGATTCGAAACTTGATTTAATTTTGGAAAATCAATCTCAACAAAAAAATAAACAAAAAAAAAGGGATACAAAAATTTTAGAAAATCAAAAAGTTTTGAAATCATTTCTAGAAGAGCTGATAAATATAAATAGGCAAACATCGGCAATAAAAATTACGAAGGATTTTAATTTTAAATATCCTTCTGTGCCTATGAAAACAGTTGCCGAATTAATGGAATTTAATAATGATTTGCAGGACAATCATTTTATAGATCAAATGGTAGTGCATTTTCATTTTAACTAATAAACGTCTTACAAGTTTTTTATTGTATTTTACATATGTTTCAGACATTAAGATTATATAAGTACAAAAGTACTTCATTAAATAAAACAATAAAACAAATGCTTGAGCATTTGTTTACCTATGAGCTGCTTCGGAAATATACGTGGACAGGTCAAACCGGAATAAAAAGGACAGACAAAGGTAATGAAAATCCAACAATATATTTTTTTGCCTTTAAAAATGCTTTTTTAAACTTACTAGCGATTTCGAAACGAGTTTTTTCGGAAAACAAAAATATTGTGCTGTTGACAACAAATGTTGTCAACTACCTGAGTCACGACCAACCTACTACTGAGGAACACGTAAAGAAGGGAATTCAGGAGTTTTTAAAGAGGTCTTCAATTAGAGTTGACAGAATTAAGAATAGGTACAAAGAATGTGAAATATTTTCTGATCAAAACTAACCAGAATTATTTCAATTTCCAGGAAATAAACTCCTTCGAATAATGTAATAAGGTCCTTATGTAATTTTTTTTAAAAGAAAAATAACTTCGAAATCTTTAAGCATCTTGTATTTTTTTTTCTTTATTGATTCTTTTTTCTATATAATATTTTTAATATCTTTTTTAATTCTTTTTTTAAATGAAGTACAATTTTTAAAATGTTTGTTATAAGTACAAAATATGAATAAAAAATTTAATTTAAATTCAAATATTTGTGTTTTTTTCTTATTTTAATAAATTAAGAACAGAATATATAACAAATTTAATTAATTGCAAATGAATTGAATTAAAACAACAGCTTCTGCCCGCTTGTGTCAAATAATAAATTAGATAATAGTACCAAATTAATTACTAAATTGAGTCCAATAATAAACTGGATAATAATACTAGATTGTTCCTGAATTGTGTCCAAGAATAAACTGGATAATAATACTAGATTGTTCCTGAATTGTGGCAAATAATAAACCAGTTAGTGACTGAATTGTGTTCAATAATAAACTGGATAAAAGTACCAGTTTATGGCTGAATTGTGTCCAATAATAAACTGGATAATAGTACCAGTTAATGACTGAATTGTGTCCAATAATAAACTGGATAAAAGTACAAGTTAATGACTGATTTGTGTCCAATAATAAACTGGATAATAGTACCAGTTCATGACTGAATTGTGTCCAATAATAAACTGGATAAAAGTACCAGTTAATGACTGAATTGTGTCTAATAATAAACTGTGTAATAGTACCAGTTAATGACTGAATTGTGTCCACTAATAAACTGGATAATAGTTTCAGTAAATGACTGAATTGTATCCAATAAGCGTACCGAAATATGCCTTAATAAAGTAAAGAAGCATAAACAGTCTTCGTTCATTAACATGTTACTGAAAAGTTACCGAACAGTCTTCGTTCGTCAACATGTGACAAGGCGTTGTTTGACCAAAATGCGTACTTTTTTCGGTTACGTGTCTAATTGTAACCGATGCGGTCCCCAGACACAATACAGTTTTTTTTTGTCTACAAAAGAGGAAATTGTTTGTCGGGTGAACCACTAAGGTTAAAAAACATTACTTTAGTTTTATCACTTAATACAAGTAAATGAGCACAAAACCATTGTCTTATTAAATTCAGATCATAATTTATATTACATACAATCTCAAAATCTGTGACACTATTATAAGAGCAGCCAATATCATCTGCGAAAGCAGTTAACTTGCCCTTGAATTTCTGTGAGAAAATTGAATTGAAGAAAATCAGGAATAAGATTGGGCCAAGGACTGAGCCTTGAGGGACCTCCATCTTAATTTCTACAATATCACTAAAACTACTTTCAACTCTAACATTTTGCAACCTGCCAGAAAGATAAGAACGAAAAAAATTTAGCATACTACCACGAAAGCCAGCTTTAAAGATTTTAGTTAATAATATATCGTGATTTACTGAATCAAAAGCTTTTTTGATATCAATAAAAAGAGCAGCATTTTTACGTTTATTATTTAAACCTTCATAAATCCCAGAACAAAAATTTAGAAGCGCATCTTCTGTTTTGATTTACCATTTCTAAAACCATATTGCACATTACTAAAAAAATTTGTTTTATTCAAGAAACACAACATTCTTGATTTTATTGCTTTCTCTAAAATCTTTGAAAAAACACACAGCATAGAAATAGGTCTATAGAAATAGGTGCTTTTGACAAACCCAGGGTTTATTATTCATATTCTTATTATTTGAAATAATCAAATGTCGTTACGTTATTCTTATTATTATGTAATTTATTTGTTCATGTTTATATAGTATAATTGCAAAATTATAAATTAAATTATTTGAAATTTATTGCAATTAATTATTATTTCATTTTCTATATTAGTATGTATATGTATGTATATTTTTTTATGTGCAACACGCGACTGATAAATTGGGTTTGTCAAAAGCACCTATAAATTAGTAAATGCGTATGTATATAACTAAATCGGTATCCTTTATATAAGAAAAAATGTAAAAATGATAATAACTCTACTCTAGAGACAATGTTTTGTTTTTGTTTTATTGTAATAATTACAGAGAAAAATAATTTTTGTTGTTAGGTATATTCTAGGAAAAAACCTTGAAGCTTTTTGTTACTTGTTAAATAAGGTCATATGTACTGATGAAATCATCGTTTTTACATTTACAAAAATAGCGCAAAAATTAAATGAAGAATTTAAAGATTATTTCGGTACAAACCAACATATTTTTTTTTATGTTTTATTTTTATAACATGAAAAAAAAATAATCATAATCAAATGGAAGATTACATAAATAAAGAGGAGTTTGTTTATATATATCAGTAAAAGTTAATTAACAATTTTTTTTTGTAATTTTGGTGGTATACAATATACATGAGTAATGAATTAATCATTTGTGATATTAACACTAGAAATACATATACTCTAAGAGAAATACCAACCGGTCTAAATGACAGGTTCCAAAAAAACTTCACAATTTTTTTTCTTTAAATTTCATTTAATGTTTTCTCATTTTCTGATAACATAATATTATCTGTGTATTAAATAAAAATATCAATTATTTTGTCGCCCTCGCCCACTCCCATTTTTCTGAGATACATGTGGTATACCTTAATATACCGACCGGTAATTTTGACCGGTTTGGTACAAATAGGTACATATATAACAATTCTTGGTATAGTTCTAGTGTTAAAGGCCGGCGCACAATTGCAACTTTAATCCATAGTGTTAACTTGGAAATTAATGTAAGCAAAAAAAACGCTAGCGCTGAGTAGCGCTGAGAAAAATTTACGACAATGCTAGACAATTTTTACACTGGGAGGCAAAAACTTGTTGAAAATCACATATACAAATTATGATTATGGAAAATTGACAAATATGAAAAAAAATGTAGCTACAACTGTGCGAAGTCTGGCTTTTTCCGATAGTGTTAATAAAAATGCCGCGCAGCCGAACTACTGATCAGTAGTTTTATAATCATGGGTTTTTTTTAAATTATCTACTGTAAATGCATATTTTGAGTATTATGTTGCACCCTGTAGTGGCAGAAACTAAAATTATAACAACTGTGATTTTATACTACTACTTACTACCTTTCATATGCGACATTAAACCTTATTATTGGGGTTTATTGACTATTGGAAATCACATTTTAAAAATTAACATTTTATATATTTTACCATTCAGCGCCTCTAGCGGTATAAATTTGAAATATGGTTATTGACATCGTATTCTACTCTTAAATACCTTTCCAACGAGTGGTCAAACTTCATTTTTGGTGCACATTTACTATATAAAATTACATTTTTATTCGGAAAAAGATGTTTTGGCAAAATGTAAATAGCGCCGTCTACCGGCCGAATTTTAAAATTATATCTATTACATCTGGTTCTCAATAAATCAAGCTTTCTATTGGTGGGTCTATCATGAACTTGTGTGTTCAGTAACTATGTGAAATTACTGCTTTTTATTGTTTACATCGGACAGACGGACAGAAAAGCGTTAACATAAGGCATTTTTTTTTAAAAAAAAAGCCCTAAAAATTAAAGTTAACACTATCGATTAATCCAAAAAAGCCAGCCTTAATCATTTATTAAAATGTTCAGTTTAAGTATTATCAAGGATGTCATGGGTTTTCTTAGCTACCAGACAAAATATTCAACGATTTTTATATTTGCTCAAAATTCTTGGGCAAAAATTTTCTATTTTTGCCCAAGCTAGTAAAAATTTACTAGCTCACAAAAAACTTTCTTTTCGAATTTTTAATGTTTTTGTATATCTATAATGTGTATAAAATATATTGCTCAAAATAATTAACGAGTTTTTTCTTATTTGATTAAATTTTTTTGATGAATTTGCTCAACGAATAATCATGTGGCCTTATTTCAAGATTTGAAATGATTAATTCCGATTATGAAATAAGTTTGAAATTAAATTTTAGATTAAGTTGTAAAATTTGCTTACCTTTTTTTTATATATTTATTTCTTATATAGAAATAAACTTTTATGTTGTTGTAGAAATAAATTTAAAAATATTGCAATGTTGCAATGACGTCTCTGTTATCCTTTTTTATACTTATTCCGAATTGTAAAACAAAAAATCCTTGAATAATTATTTATACATATACCTATGTATTATAAATATATTTATTTTATTTTAGTTAAATTTTTAATTAATTTATTTTATGATTCATTTAATTATCAATTATAAATATTTACGTTTTTTATATATTTAATTAGCAATTTATATTTTTTATATATTTAAATATATCACGATATTATTATTATAATTTCGTTCATTAGTAAAATTAATTATTTAGATACAATTTAAGTATTAAATTAGTTTTAATTTATGTTCTCAATTTCTCTAATTAAATTTATATATAATAGAAAAGGTAGAATATTTTATTTTCAAAATATATTTTTATTTACGTATTTAATTTATTTATTTATTTTTATTATAAATGCATTAAATATGTAATTCAAATTTAATTTATTCACAAAAGTACTTAATCAGAAATGCTTGTTTAAAGTTCCTAAAACTGACAAAATTTATATTCCATCCATGTTAAAAAATTCTTTTATAATTGTTTTATAACAATTTATAATTGTGTATAATAAATATTCATTAATTTTATTCATATAGTTAAATTCTAACTAAGTATTTATATTTTAGTAAAACTATAAAAAAATTGAGGTTAAAAGTTTTTATTTGAAAAAATAAATAATTTTATTAATGATTAGGGATTTGAAATGTATAAAAAATATTGATTTTAAAGCTCAACATTTTATTATTATATTATGTACTAAAATTGTCAGATTAAGATAGTTGATTTCTGGAATAATATTTATGGAAATTTTAATGTTGAAATTAATTAATTATGCCAACTAATTTTTTTGTTGATTTGTCGGAACTGTGACACTATGTGCTTTCTATACAAACTTACTTTATGTTGGAATTTGGAATTTGGTTGATATAATTAATTTATGTACGACATCCATTTTCACCAAAATATTACAATCACAATTTCATATTTTCATTATATAGGTCTGATGCTTTGAATTAAAAATAATTTCAAATTAATTAGGTTTGAAGTTAAAGCAAATTGACTTATATTAATTAGCCATTCGAATTTTGGCGAAAAACGTGTATGTTATTATCTATAATATGTATAAAATATATACAAAATGTCAAAGATGAAAGACTATTAATGACTATTGAAGGAAAAAAATTAATATATAATACTAATGAATATTTATTTAGATTATTAGTACAATGATATTAATATCTGTTTTACATATTAATCATTTATATTGATTAGGCTTGGGTGTTGTATAAAAATAATTAGTTACTATAAATATACATAATCCTATATATTTGATATTTAATAAATATTGAAATAATTATAATGTAAATAAATTAATATGATGTTGTCAATTAAAATGTTTGTGACAGTTTGGAAAATTATATGTATATGTATAGTAAAATGGGTCCTTTTTATAAATTGTATATATTATTTTCTAAACTATCTAAAATAAAATCAATATTGTCTTAAAAGATAATTTTTTAATATTTTCAGCACAACATTTTTTTTTACCATAAATTATTTTATATATATCATGACATATGTTATACTTGAGTTATAAAGAAAATTTTCATGCCAAAAATTAACATATATACTTTAATTTTTGTTTAACATAAAAAAATTTCTTTTATATTACAAGTTTATTTTATCCAAATTTAATTTTAAATCTTTAATATTTTATTTTCTATTTTTCCAGAAAATAAACTATACCACTAACATTTCATCTTTCTAAGGAATAAAAATTATCAGTTCGTAAAGTATATATATACGATCTCCATAGTTAACAAGCATTTTATGACCTACAAAACAACAAAATATTTTCTTTATAATTTTAGAATCTCGCTATTTTTTTTTTTCATATTAATCTTATAAATTAAATTTTGAATTATTAATGTAATTTTTTTGTTTGTTTTTACTTTTAATATAAATTTTAATTTTTTTTTATTATTATTAATATTTATGATTATTAACTACATTATAATGTATAATATATTTTGTACATAATTATGTAAATAAATGACACGTTTTATATTTTATTTATGATTCATGTATAGAAAATTAATATTTGAATTTTTTTTTATGATTCATTAAATTTTTAAACAGACACTGAATAATTTTTCTTCATTAAATAAATTAAAAAAAAAATTTTAATTTATTAATTTAATTTTCAAACAAAAAAAACCTTTTAATCGTTTTATAGCTTTATTATAAATTGATTACGCTTTTATGTAGTATGTACAATATTTGTAAAAAAAAAAAAAAAGTTATATACATAAAATAAATGATACGCAATTTTATATCCCGAAAAGTCTACGTTATAAAAATAATATTTTCATATAAATTTTTTTTTATATATATAATTTTTCTGTTTCTTGTTATCCTTTTACGAAAAAAAAAAAAATATCGTAGATATTATTTCACAACAGGGGATGAACACAGTATGTGTGTGTGTGAATTGATATTCCTTGTTTCATAATAAATATACGTATATATGTACATATACTGATTATAAAAATAAAATAAATTTTGCTGTTCAATTATAATAAGAATGAACAAATCTTTTAAAATCGCACTTCAAAAAATTCACTTTTTTACATAAATTTTTTTTTTAATTATATTTTATTTTAATTAATTTTATGTTAAATGGAATTTTATTACATACTTTTTTACATAAATATATATATATAGAATATTATTGATTCAAAGAAAAAATAAAATCAAAAAAATATTGAAAATTTCGCGAAATTAACTTTTTTTTACCACAATTTTGCATTCAAGTTTTGTCGCACAAAAAAGACTGACTAACAACAGTACTGATATGTTTTTTTCTACCCCAAAAAAAAAAAAAAAAAGAACCACCAGATATATTTTAGGGGTAGTTAAAATAGAAATAGGGAAAATTTATTCTATTTTTGTTTTAGTACATATTTTTGGGGTAATTTTGTTTTATGTGTTAAAAGTTTAATAGAAAATACATAGAGAGAGAAAAAAAAGCTTTTGCTCCTAAAATATAAAAGACAAAACTTTTGGATTGTTTGTATTGTATGGGGTATATGAAAAAAAACATTTCCAAATTAAATTCAATTTTGTTTTTCATAAGGTGTTGGGCTTTGGATGCAGGCAGTGTATGTATTTATACCAACATTTTTGTAAGTCAACCAATTTGATCAGCAAATGTCATCTATAATCTATCTATAATACCATTTCAGTCAGTCACATCACAAGTCACAAGAACCCATCTAAACGGTGAACATAGCGAAATACCATTTGCACATATCATTCTGGATGCAATTTCAATTACGGGTGAAACTGGGTAATAAATAATTCTAGTATAATATTATATTAGAGTTGGTGATTGAAAATGCTGAAGCTAAATTTAATTAAAAGATAATTATTTAAGAAAAATTCGCATTTTAGATTGGATTGCGACTTAAAAATGTGAATTTCATTAATTTTTATAGTAAATATATAATCACATAAATCATGAATTCCGTTCGGAACGGAGAAATTTTCGATTTTAGCTCCGACGGAGACTTCCTAATTCTAAATTCCGTTCGGAATATTATTCATTTTCGAAACCGTTTCATTCGTATGTATTTTAAATTACGATCGAAATATAAAGTTCATACAAAAAAATTCAGAAAAAAAATAGTTGCGGAAAGTGAAATTAAAGTCAACTTTTGATAATAAAAATTGGCTTAAAATGTTTCTTTTTAAATGTATAAAATTTTCTAAGTTTTCTTCATCAATAAGTTTCAACAAAAACCCAACCATATTCATTTTAAACATTTTTCAATACACAAATTCAGAAATTAATGCTTTTAAAATAATTTTCATCAAGTCTGTATGAAAAAAAATGAAAAAAAAATATTTTAAAAAATTTAATTTTTGAATTTAAAGCAATTTGAAGTAAATCAGCTGATTTCGAAAATCCGAAAAATGGGTTTGCTATGGCAATAATTTTATACGATTCCGAGGTATTCCATAATTCCATTTTTTTCTCCGTCGGAGTGGAAATCTCCGACGGAATATCTTCCGAACGGACTTCATGATTTATGTGATTATAAAATTTTAATTTTGAGTAAATAATCAATCGGAGACTGTTATTTATTTTAACGATCATAAACCAAAATTATTTAGTTGGTTACATGTTTAGTTGGTTACATGTTAAATGAAATAGAATTTTCTCTCTCTAGGGCTTAATTAAAAATATTACTAAATTTATTTGGAAAAGTTATAAGAGGATCATCTAAAACTTTCATATATGTATATTGTATTTACTATCATGTACATACTGCACTATGTAAATTGTTGATCCGACCCATACTTTGTTGGGTGCAATTTTTTGAATAAAATATTTTTTCATATCTGAAAATATTATTTTGTGCAAATAGGCAAAAAAACATACGAAATAAATTTAAAGAAATATATAAAAGATATTTCATAGAAAATATGCAAATTTATGTTAATATTTGTTGAGTTATGGTACATATATTTTATTAAAAGATTAATATAATTTAGATATCCATTTTATTCATATATCGTAAAATTTAATATATTTACTATAGAGATGAGTCAAAGTTATTGCACTAATATTTTAGAAATATTCATCAAAAATTTATGATTTTTGTCTGATCTTTTAATCTTGAAAAAAATAATATGTATTTAACATCATCAATATTAATTAAGTTATAAAATATTATTATGTTTCATTAAAGTCAATCAAGAAATTATCATTTGATTTATAGTTGTCCAATTAAGGCAATTTTTTGTGTTGTACGACCGAGTTTTAAAATAGTAATTAGCAACTGCATCATTAAAATTCGGTTAAAATCTTTAATATGGATTTCCAGACATGTTCTTTCAAAAATATTTCACAAGAGCTTTTGTAGATATTCTATGATATTGTGTTTTGCTTTTATCATCATTTAAATCTAATATTCACATAAATCATGAATTCCGTTCGGAACAGAGAAATGTTCGATTTTAGCTCCGACGGGGACTTCCTAATTCTAAATTACGTTCGGAATATTATTCATTTTCGAATCCGTTTCGTTCGTATATTTGTATTTTATATTACGATCGAAATATCAAGTTCATACAAAAAAAATCCGAAAAAAACAGTTGCGGAAATTGAAATTAAAGTCAATTTTTGATAAAAAAAATTGGCTTAAAATGTTTGTTTTTAAATGTATAAAATTTTCTAAGTTTTCTTCATAAATAAGTTCCAACAAAAACCCAACCATATTCATTTTAAACATTTTTCAATACACAAATTCAGAAATTAATACTTTTAAAATAATTTTGATCAAGTCTGTATGAAAAAAAATTAAAAAAAATATTTTAAAAATATTTAATTTTTGAATTTGAAGTAAATCAGCTGATTTCGAAAATCCGAACAATGGGTTTGCTATGGCAATAATTTTATACGATTCCGAGGTATTTCATGATTATATTTTTTTCTCCGTCGGAGTGGAAATCTCCGACGGAATATCTTCCGAACGGAATTCATGATTTATGTGATTAATTTATCTATAAATTTATCTATATGTATCTATAATTTATCTATTAATTTATCTATAAGTAATGTAGTATATCTTTTTAATTTATACATGACCAGCTACTCGTAATTCATGTCCAAAAATTCCTTTCAATTATTTAATTGCGACATGGTTAAATGAAACCAACAACAATAATAATTTCGTTATTAATAAACTGTGAGTGGAAGAAATTAAGGATCTTGAACTTGCAGTTTTATATTATTTGAAATTACCTCCCTTCAAATCAACGAATTACTAAAACTGGTTTCAGCTTCAGAACCTATTTAGCACACTTATTATAGTTTCTATTCTATTAAAATATCGTTTCTCTTCGATATTTTGGCAAATGGCAAATCATTACAAAAATATATAATTATTTTCAACTAAATTTGATGCAAAATTTTACAATTTTTTTAATTTTTTTCCGATAATTATTTATCATAACAATTTAAGTTACAAAGTAATGTATTATATAGGCAAACTTTGTATAGCTGCACAAACTTTTTATTTAAATTCTCATGACTTTGGTTTACAAATTTTATTAGTAATTGAGTTTGTTTGTTGTGTTATATGTATAAATAACTTTTTTGTCTTCTTTCCTAGGAGACAAACAATGCAAAACATTATGAAAATGGAAAATATAAAAAGAAATCGACATCGCCGTCCTTATCATTATTATACACACATACTAGAAATATTGTATATATATATATATATATGTATATATAACACTACGTTATACATAAATATTTTAAGTCCTTGTAGAATGTAGAGTGCTTTTTATATTATTATCTATTTAACAAAAATTATTATATTGTTCGTATCTAACTATACTAGGTGAATACACAATAAGGAGGTTTCAAAACTTTTTTTGTCACTCATTATAAATGGTTAAATAAATAAATAAGTGATATATATGTCAAAAGTTCATTGGACTTTTGCTATTTTATATAGTTTTGCAAAATTATTTGTTATGTAAAGTAAAATTTAAAATTAACAAAACTAAAAAAAAGTATACTATATTGGAAATTGGAATCATTTAAAAATCGATTTTTGTAAATATATGTATATGTAACATAATATAATAATGGACTTTTTTCAACTTTATTGAACATATGGAAAATGTATTGTATAAGTCGAAGTTATTTTATATATGATGATCAAAACTTTTTATATAAAATATTAGATACTGCACTGTAAACTTTTCGTAAAGGGTAATGATATATTTTAAAGATAAGGATAATTTAATTTTTGCAACCCTTTGGAGTTGACTTTCTACCCATGACTTTTATTGAAATCCTTTAATTGGAAAATAACAATCATAAATAAATAAGGAAAATTTGAGTTTTTGAAATTTGTATAGGTCCTGAAAATCCTTGGGACAATATATCCCAACCTGGTCTCATGGCAACTAAACATGGGATAATATAACCCAATCGGCTTTATGTGTCTTTAATATAAATTGTAATATGTAATACGAAAACATTTATTTCATTCTATCAAAATGGGCAAAGCCTATTGGGATATAATATCCCATAAAAATTGACCGTTAGGGAATCCCCATTGTAAACAAAATAAAAACAATTGTTAAAAACAATTATTTAATATGTAGAGGAGATCACAAAATACTGAAATATCTACTAGAATGTAATTTTTCATTTAAAAATATCCCAATAGTCAAATAACAAAATCTTCTGGGTCGTATTATCCCAATAGACTCCAAAGAATAGACTTTAATAAGATTTTAGGGAAAAAAAGGTTAAATTTAAATTGGAAAATTTTTAGATTTACATATATGAATTAGTACATGTATAATTCAAATATATTGAACATTTCGAGTTGCAAACATGAGGACGGGGTTAAAAAATGAAGACTGTAGACGTAGAGAGTTTGATTACAATGAAACTAGAACGCGATCTTTCGAAAAATTGCAAATTAAATGTTTACCTATTTCGAGCGAATACGATCAAATGCTGAACTTTATCAACTGTTGCAAAACGAAGATATACATATGATAAAAGAACTAATTCCGAGACAGATATTGTTTTGAACAATAGCAAACCAAGAAGGAAATCTGTAATACAAGGAAGATCGCCAAACTTCAACAAAATAATCAGATTTGTGTCAATTCTTTGTGACAGTATTTTACTGTGTAATATATTTTGTACTTAATATCAAATAATAATATATGTATGTACATCTACATACATTCATACATACATACATATATAGAAATTTCATATTTTGATCACGAAATTTAGGTAATTTTTGTGTACCATTAAAACTTGCAAGACACAAATTTTATTTCTTAAAATGTAATTTTTATCTTTAAATTTAGGGAATTTTTGAATGGAGTAAATGAAAATGAATGAAAACTGAAAACTAAAATATTGCAATGTAGTACAAAAAAAAGTATGGTTGTTTTTGATTGAGTACGTGCCTGGAATACGTTTACGTGGAAATGGAAAATCAAATAAAAAAATCAAAGATTTATTTTTAAATTTTGAATAGAAAGAAAAATTTTATATTTTCTTTATTTAAATTACATTTTTTTGTTCAACAATTTTTTCTATACATACATACATATATGTATGTAAGTATATACATTTAATATTTATATATTTGAATAAATTTTCTGTTTATTGGAAACTTATTATTGTGGAGGTAAATAACTGCCTCCTGTTGATCCACCAATTGTTGATATAATATTACCAGAACCAGATGAAATTAAACCACCGCCGCCACCAATACCACCACCAATACCGCCACCAATACCACCAACATCACCGCCTCCCAATGATCCAATAACTGATGTTACTTGTGCAATACCTTCATCTGAAACTTGGCTAGTACCACCTAATTGATCATATTGTGTTTGAATTTGACGCTGAGCATGTTGAGCTTCTTCTGGTGTATTATATTTAATAAAGAATACTTCTGGTTTATGTGGTTGATGTGGAACATCTTGTAATGCTGATTGAATTTCATGTACATCTGGTTTTTTGCTCAATACATAAATAGCCGTACGTTCTTCATTTAATTGTTGTGCATAAGCTGTTGCAGATGCACGTAATGAATGTTTTGGTGCTTTAATGAAAACAACATTATAATGACGACGTGGTTGACCAATTTGTGATAAATCTTGATGAATTTCTTGTTCACTTTCTTCAGGTGCTGAATGTATATAGAAATTTTTTGTAACAATTGGTGCTAAATTTTGTTGTTGATGATGTTGATAATGTCCACCACTACTAACACTATGTCCACCACCAAGACCAGCAAGTCCAATACCAGCACCACCAATACTACTACCAATACCACCACCACCACCACCAATTAATCCAGATCGTTCAACATATTGTGATGTTATACCAGGACCATAACCATATCCTAATTGAGCTGGTGCAGCTAATGTTGCTGTAGCTAAGAAGCTAATAATTAAGAAACTTTTCATTTTAATATATGTAAGTATATATATATGAATTTTCTTTGATACACAAATAACAGAAAATTTATGAAATATTTTAGTAGTAATATCAACGATCGGTACAAGACTGATTGATAAATATTAGTTGTAATCTCTGTTTATATACCAAAAATTATAAAACTTTATTAATGTTTTGAATTTCATATATTGTGTCACACCCTAAAATTGCATCAAAATAACAATCTTTATATTATATTATAAGTTCGTTTTTTTGTTAACTATAATTAAATTAATCTAATTCCCATTTAAAAAAAAAACTGCCTATCAGATTATTATATTTTTTGTTGTTCAATTTTATGTAGAGGCCAAATATCAGTTTTTTTATATATACAAATTTGCATACTTTTCTTGATCGAGGTGTAATAATAAAAAAAAAATCTTCTTCTATTTACGGATTGAAATCAAAATATTATGTTTCGTTTTTTTTTGTTGTTGTCTTTTAAAATATTGAAATTTATTGTCCAAAATAAGATTTTGGATGAAAATTTTAACAAGGTTGTTCTCCGTTTTTCAATGTTCCGTATGATAAATAATATTTTTTTTTATGATGAAGTCTAATAAATTTTTTTTTTGTTTGTAGATTTTTCTATTATATTGCAAATTATTTTTTATATTTAAAAACTAATATAAATAAACTCGTTTATTATTTATCCATTAAAGTTCAAACTAATTTAGAAATTTTAATTTTTAAATATGGATATATAATTTCGCATTTAATATAATTCCTAGACATTTTATATAAATATTTTGTTCAATTTTGTTAAAATATAAAATAATAATAATGATCCTAAATCTATGTTGAACGATTGTTCAATTTGGAGTAAATTAGGGCATTACTGCATTATAGTGCATTTCCGAAAGCAGGTTTTCAGTTTCAGTATACCTTCTCATTAGCTGCACATAAATGAGAATCAGATTATTAATCAATCAAAAAACTTGTTGTAAAATTATGAAAAATATTGTGACTGCATCTAAAGAGATCACAGATTTGTGACTTAAATCAAATGGTAATTTTCAATTCCTTCTCATGGAGTTACAGAGCTCATGTCATTCAGATTGTGTTGTTATTGTTATAACATATAAAATCTGTCTGTGGCTTTGCCCGACGCAGCTGCATCTCATGAGAAGAAACTGATCTTAAATTTTGTCAAATTCTGTCAGCAAGTATTTTCGTCAATTTTTATAAATTTCCTCTAATCTAATTTCCTATATAGCCAATGGCAAAAATTGGTAACCAGCCGATTCCACTAGATCAATTCTACTAGACACAATTCTACTCGGGTAATTCCACTTGGTGCCAGTTCACCACTTGCTCAATTCCACTTGGTATAATTCCACTTTGAAATATTGAGAAAAACTGAGAAAGGATAAACTGCATGAATTTAATGCAGATATGTTATATGTATATCAATTTAACTTTTTTTCTTTGTCAAACGGCGATTTTCAACTCTTAAAATGCGTTTGACAAAAAAAAAAGTTAAATGTTTATTTAGTTTTTAGGAATTATATACATATAAAATGCCTAGGTATCATATAAAATATACGAAATTATAACCACTTTTGCCGCTAACATTATAAATTTCATAATCATATATCTTGTTATATGCATATATGTATATCAAAATAAAATATATATTTGAATTTGGTAATAATATGCGCTTTTTTAAGATGACACATTATATTATTATAGTAGGTGATTAAACTTCGATAATAATTCATTTATAATGGAGTAACTTTACAAATAAAAAATCACATCTTTTAGAGAAAAAAAATATTTATATGGACATTTATCAACCATTAAAAAAAAATATCGCATGTTGATTGTTTTTTTATTTTTAAATTATATTATTTTTAAATATTTGTAATTAATGAAATAGCATAGCTATAAATATATAAATTAGTTTGTTATGTTTCGGGTTTTTTTCTTTCTTTAAATTTTTTTTTTTTATTTTTTATTATAATTTAACAAATAATAATTTTAATTAAATAAAAAAGAAAAAGATAATTAACAGAAGATTTCGAAATGACACTGAAATAATGTTTTACATAAAATGAAAATATTTTCAACTTATGTATAATAAATTTTTTTTGGGAAGATTTTTTATTAAGCATATAACTAAAAAATTTAAGTTACAGTTTTGAAAATTTATATATAGAAACAATTTATTAAAAAAAATTGTATTTCCGTTTATTTATTTTTTTTAAAGTAGTTGACTTTGAGGTTATAGTATTTAAAAAAAGCCTTCAAAGAAATTTGTATTAAACTCTATATATATATATATATTATATACATATATATAAATATATGTATAATAAATTTACTTTTAAAATGATAAATTTAATAAGATAATCTATTTTGGTACTATAATAATAAAAATATCGGGAAAACATATTTAATTTCAATCTCTATAGAAAATAATCATTTAAACATATAATAAAGTTGACTAATTTAGGTATACATATGGCGGGATAATTAAAATTACGAAAATATTTTCAATAATAAATTAAGTTCAAATTAAATTTATTGTTTGATTGCTTAAGGTTTATTTAAAGTAACTTGTTTCCATTTGAATATGTTTTGTCGAAAATATAAGGTTTTTCAAATATATAAGTAAAATATTTTGAAAGAACTTTGTACTTTGAAAAAAATTAAAATTATTATCATATACAAGTAGAAGATTTATTTAACTAAAGTTTCATTTAACATGGAAAAACAAAACAACATTTGATTTTCATCAAAACTAACCGATACCTGATGCGATTTGACCGAATTTTTTTGGTTTAACCAATAATAATTATGTATATATACATATATCTTTCGTCTCATATTGCAACTTATTTCAAAATCAAAAATATCCTCAGTATCCGCTTTATTGAGACAGCATCAGAATTAAAAATATATTGTATGATTTTTTATATTATGTACAAGATTTTTTGGTATATTCACTGTACTATTTATTACGAGCAAAACAGTACTATGCTGTTAAGATGGTCAGCACCAGCAGCACATTACATAGCGTTCCCATTGAAAATTTTTAGTTTTTAGTTTTACAGGATTGTATAAAAAACAACTTGATGGCACAAATTTTTGTGCCGTCAAGTTTTTTTTCATATATTTTTTTATATATTTCAATTATTTTTACTTGATTGGAACTGAATTTATGTCATTAAATTCTAAAACAAGAAAGAAATTAGTTCTACATTATGTATATAAATTTAAATTTCGAAATTTCAATAAAAATGTAAATGATTCGGCAAAATATAAATATGATCCGGTTATGATAATGTATTAAATTATTCCTCTTTATTTATTTGGATGATTAGTTAAATAGGTTAATAATTAGCAATAATTTTGTCTTTATTTATGTATACATTTATCATATAACAAAACAAATAACTAACAATTTAAAATCATAGCTTTTAATACTAGTTAATATTATGAAATATATTTATGTTCGAAAATTTTTATCCTTCTTAAAATAAATTTTATATTCCTGACATTGAACCTACAAATGAACATTGATTACAAGCCGGTTTAAACATAAATTCTATAAATTATGAACAATGACAATTAATGGAACATTTATAATATCAAGTCACATAAAAGTATTCAAATATATTATTCATACATATAGACCTATAGAATAATGTTCGATATAGAATTGGAAAATCTATAAATTAATTTCCAAATTGTTATTATAACTGGGTTCCAAAATTTTATATTATCTGCAGTAAATGCAACTTTAAAAGTGACCCTAAAATATATCACCCTTGTATATACAATTTTATTCATTTAGTAAAAAGCTTTTATTTATCCCCACAACTAAATCGAGATAGATATTAAATATTTTTTTTTCTGATCCATCAGGTTTTTCGTTCTTATTTATGTTTTAGTGAACTAGGGACAAAGTGTTATGTACAATTTTAAAGCTTTGCACTATTCTCCGCATACTTTTAAAACAAAAGGAGCCAATATAAAAATTAAGCTTTTCGTTTTTATTTCGTCCTTATTTATGTTTTAGTAAAGCGACTGCTCATTGAGTTGTAAAAGTATACGAAAAATTGCCATATACATTAATACATATATATAACATTCATATATGTAACTAAATTGTAAGAGTGAATAAATAACGACCGCCGGTTTAGTCGGCCGGTATTAGTTTTACTCGATCAATATTTTTTCTACTATTATAATGGTGTTAGAGTTATTCTAAATTTATAATTTTTATTTATAAACATAAATTAATGAGCTTTCCACAATAACGAATTTTTGATAAGAAAAAATTGATGATTTTAAATATTTAACTCTTTCGAACTACCTAAAAGTAACCAAAATTATTACTACTCGTATACATAAAAGTAAAACTCATTGCTATAATATTAAAATTCTTATGTTTGACAAATATAATTAATCTGGCAAAAGAAAAATTAGACTTCGACAAAGGATGACTTTACTGAATTATTAAATAAAATGAAAAGTAATTTTTGAATTTACATTATTTTTTTATTTGAAATTTAACAATTTAGTCTAATTAACTATTTAACAAATAGAAATTTTATATGAGGTGGTTTACTGACCTCAAGTTGATCCACCAATCAATTTATTTTTGAGGTGGTAAATAACCTCCAGTTGATCCACCAATTGTTGATATAAAATTACCAGAACCAGCTGAAATTAAACCACCACTTCCGCCTGATGAAATAATACCACCGCCATTAATAACACCACCACCACCACCACCGATAACACCAATATCACCACCACCTAATGATCCAATAACTGATGTAACTGGTGCATATCCTTCATCAGAAATATGACTGCTACCACCCAACTGATCATATTGTGCTTGAATTTGATGTTGTGCGTGTTGAGCTTCTTCTGGTGTATGATATTTAATAAAGAATACTTCTGGTTTATGTGGATGATGTGGAACATCTTGTAATGCTGATTGAATTTCATGTACATCTGGTTTTTTGCTCAATACATAAATAGCTGTACGTTCTTCATTTAATTGTTGTGCATAAGCTGTTGCAGATGCACGTAACGAATGTTTTGGTGCTTTAATGAAAACAACATTATAATGACGACGTGCTTGACCACTTGTAGATAAATCTTGATGAATTTCTTGTTCGGTTTCTTCAGGAGCAGAATGAATATAGAAATTTTTGCTTATAATTGGTGCTAAGCTATGTTGCTGATGATAATGTCCATGTCCACTGCTAAGACCAATTCCACCAAAACCAATATTACTACCCCCACCAATTAAACCTCCACCACCAGATACATATTGTGTTGTTACACCTGGTCCATATCCATATCCTAATTGAGCTGGTGCAGCTAATACTGCAGTTGCTAAGAAACCAAAAATGATAAAACTTTTCATTGTATGGTCTATTTGAAAATTGTAATATTATTAGTATTCAGCGGTACAAAACTGATTGATAATTTTCTTCGGTCATCTCTTAGTTTATATAGTAGAGAAACATTTCATGGGAAACATAAATAATATAAATATCATGTTGTGTCACACCCTAAATTGCATAACTTTGTTGACTTAATTTCTTTTCTTCTCTTTTTTTTGGCAAAAGTAAATTAATCTTTTTTTGCCATTTAAAATCATCAGCCTCCTATGCTGTTATAAATATTTTAGATTAGATAATTTTAAATATACAACAATTTTTTTATATTTTCATTTCAATCTGTCTGTCATCTATTTTTTGCATCTAATATACTTACAGAGACTTTATTATAAATTATGGATTGAGGTGTAATGCAGCTATGCTGCGGCAAAATAAATCCACAACAAAATGTCGATTTTGTGATAAATTTACTAAGTTTTAAATGCGTAGTAGTCTATGATATATTTACTTACATATTAATAATATTATACAATTATTGCAATTCTTGTGACTACGAAAATACTATATATAGTAGTAGAGTGAAATTGATGACAATCGTTGAATCAATACCTACTGAAAGGCATTACTGAAAAGCAATTCGACTTCTTAAGAGGTAATAGTGCGGCATCCAATATAAAATTAATTTGTCCCAGATTGCAACATAATATCGGGCAAACCTGTAAGAAGTAGTCCTAGACCCACATCGGCATATCAAATATAAAGAGAAAGAGTTGATTTAAATATAAAAAAAATGAAGGTAATTCTAATTAACACGCTATGTTATTAAATTTTAAATAAACAATCTCATAAAATGTTGATTTTATATTTTTAAAATATTCCAAAAAAAGAAAAAAACATAATTTCAGTGAAATTGAAATTTCTATTTAAAAAAATATCATAAATTACATAAATATCAATTTATAATGTCATATAGTTTTTGATAAAATCTTTTAAATCAAATTGAAAAAAAAATTTACTATATTTTGTCCGCCAATTAATTGATGTCACCCAAAATAGAAATTAAAATTTCATATAAAATATTATGAAATAATTCCCAAAATTATAATTTTCATAACTTATATACCATAATTAGATAAATATTCTATATTTAGTTACTATATATATTCTTCCAAATTATGAATAAACAATTTGTGTAATAATCTAATAATATATTATTCTAACATTTTTTCTATTAGTTATGTTATTCATTTTATCATATATATGCAACAACGCTTTTTCATAAGTTGAAATAAGCAAATCCTATTTTAAAAACAATCTTAATAGTAATTATGCTTCTATTTTTTATATAAACTTTTAGGTATAATTAATTTTTTTTACCTCTAACGGAATCTAAGATCCTGTAAAATATTTATTTTTTTTGTATATATTGTATATGTTTACAAGTTATGAGCATTTTGCATTTTGTTTCTCTCAACTAGTATACGTAATATCAATCATTGTATGTTGTATGCTAGAATAAAACTATAATTTTGAATTTTGAATGTTACAATTACAATAATGTGAGAAGCTAAATATTGTAAACACAAAATATCGAGATGAGATTATGCTTATTATATAGAATGTTAAGTTGAAGTTGGGAACAACAGTTATTCTGTTCTTGCGTTCAACTTCTATTAGGGTAGCTGTTTGCATATTTGTTTTCTTGCGAATCAGTATCGTTTAACATTTTTTCCAATTAATTTAGACATAGAAAAATATACAATAAGTTAAAAAATCAAATTTAGAATATAATAAAGCAGAAAGATCAAGAATTCTATTAATTAAATAGCAATGATTTTGATCAGAGAAACTAAAAGAGATTTTTAATTGAAAAAAGTATTATTCTCTATTTTTTTATATAACGACTGTACACGAAAAAATCTACCCATTGAAAATTAAGAAAAAAATTATAGAAACGTTTTTTTTTTTAAGTTTCATTTATGTTCGACCAATATATTAGAACCAAAAATTAATTAACTTTTATAAAAATTGTTTACTTTTTCTGGAACTTTTTGCATCATAGTTTTTATGGTTTCGTTTGATACTTTTTCATATTATTTGTCCAAGCCGTTTTAAATTTTTGTAAGTTTTCGACATTTTTTTTAGTGGATTTTAACTCTTTTTTAACTAGTGGTCAGTATCTCTCAATTGGCCTAAGTTCTGGTGAATTTGGAAGGTTCGAATATCGCGGTACTACTACCACATTATTTTGTTGGTACCATTCCATCGCTTTTTTGCTGTAAACCAGATTTTCTGCCAGATCCTTGTTTTCTTTCTACTGTCAAGTCCTATTTAAAACTTATTTATCGCATGTGCAACTGTGTTGTGCGTTACCTTTAATTTACGGGTTATTCTTTTGTATGACCATGAACCATCATGAATTTTCTATATGTAATTTTAAATTTTTTTTTCGTGTCAACTTCTGATGCCATGTTAACTCATTTAAATGCAAATTACGAATAACAAATGTTATAAACGATTCATACAGTTATACGAAATTATATGGAACGACGGCATTTAATTTTTAATTATTTAAAAAAAATGGGTTTGGTTTGAGTATGATCATTCTAATCATTATACAAACTTGTATACTATTTTATATTATAGCTATGTAATATAACAATGATTATATATTAGGTTACATATGAGATAGGGCTGCTCGTATTCGTTCCTAACCAAATTTAAGGGAGCGAGATAGTGTAGAAAAATTTAAAATTTCGCATTTGTTCTATATGCGACTTCTTTATTATTATATATACATATTCTTTGGTATTATCTATATCAAAATCGTAGCAAATTAAATTACTTATATACAATGTGATTTCAGTTTTTTCCTTTATACCTTCTTATTGAAATTAAAACACGTTTTCAATTTTTATTTAAACTAATATTTATTTAATTTTATTTATAATATACCTATTTAATTTCAAAATCACAAGAACTTATTTAATAAACTAAAAATTGGAAATTTATATTTGTAATATAATTTTAATATATCAAGAATACTGATAATAAATTCCATAAATTTGAAAAAAAAATTAAATCATTTCTTATCGTTAAATTATAAAGTTAAAATTATATAAAAATTAAAATCGTAATAGTTTTCATACATATATTTCGGTGGATTTTAGTAAAATAAACTAAAATTTTATAAGTATCTGTAAAATTAAGTAAATACTTTAAATTAAGTACTACAGCAAAAAAATTATATTATAAAATTATCTGTAAAAACTAAATAATTGCAGTTAAATATAATTTAAAATATTTATTAACCGAAAATATAAAATAAATTTTCTATACATTTGTATTTATAAATCTAATGTAATTTTTTTGTATTCATTTTTTTTTTGTAAATTTTAAATTCGTTTGTGGTATATTTAGAAAAAAAAAATATTTTTGCAATATTTTGCTATAAATTTGATTGTAAAAAAAAATCTTACTATATTTTGTGCCCATTTTTAGTTTTATTTTATTGAGTTAAATAGATTTTTTATTGTGAATAAAAATTTTTTAAATGTAATAAATTTTTAATAGATATTTTATTTTGTTAAAAAAAACTTACTCTACTCTACTCTATTAAAAACATTCATAAAATATATTTAAATAATGGATTACACATTCTTTTTTTTTTATGAAATAAATTATTCAAAATTTGAGTTTAACAAAAATTAAGTAATTATTTCTAATAAAAAAAAATTAGGTTAAACCTGTTAAATTTAAATTCATATTAGAGATGAATTATCTAAATTGAATTCTCAACTAAAAAAACTGAATTTTTAAATTCAAAAAAAGTATTTTGCAAAAAAAAAAAAGTAAAGTTACAAACATTTAAAATGGAAATGATTTAAATATATTTTCTTTTCATTGTTCAATTTGCTCATTATTTAATCATGACGAAAATTATCAATATAAATTTATTAAATATTTAATTTTACAATCTAAAAATAGAAAAATATTTTTAATATTACTTCAATTTTAAATACAAATAATTTTTATTTATAAAAATATATTATTATAATTTCTTATTATTATGTATTTACGAAATCAATAAGAAATTTTTGCATTATATGTGTTTAAATTTCATTATACATATTTACATGACATCACAGTCTCTTAACAACACAATCTTAATTTTAAATTATATTATTTTATTCAATACAAAATCACATCTAATCTCGATATTTTACTCTTTTTGTTCATTTTATAGGTTTAACACTTTTGAAGTAATTATAAAAAATATTTTTCTACTCATATACATTTTTACATAATCACATTCAACATATCTTTTACTAACTACGGTATAAGATTTTTTCATTTCCTTATTGTATTATACATAAATTTAATAATGACAATCAGTAAATATCATATATAAAGATTTGAATTATAATTTGAATAAAAAAATATTTATTTTTAAAAAAAAAAATTTAAATATATTTTTAATTATTATAAATTTTCAATCAAAATTATAATTTAATAATTTTTGTTTTATTTAATTTAGTAAATTTTTTTTTACATATATTTTTTTGTAAATTAAGTAAGAATTTTACAATTTATGCTTTTGGTGCTTTTCTTAATTGAAGATTTAAGTATACTTTGTTAAGTAGTTTATAAATAAATTGAGAAATTTCTTTCGTACAATATTTATATAGGAAGTTTTTATAGTAGGTATATTTTTTACAACATTCCAATTAAATTTTATACATTTTTCTACAATTTTCATTAAATGTTTTATTTTAAAATAAATGTTAAAAATTTGTTTCTTTCAAATTTATATAATTTTCTCTATAAATTATATCTAGAAAAGAAAATTAAAGGTCAAAACCGAGCAAAGAATAATTTCGGATTTTCGAATTTAGACTTTTTCCGAGCAGGCGAAATAATCGGATTATTGAAAAATTATAGTATAAATTAATTTCCCGTAAAAAAATGTAATTTTATCAAAATTTCCAACCTTTATAAATTAAATTCTATTTTTATATATTTTATCAAAATTCAAAAAAAAAAAATAGATTTTCTAAAAGTCGAACATGTTGATAAATTTTAAATTGCACACTTGCATTAAATTTGTTTACGCGAAATTAATTTATATTTTCCGAAAATCCGATTATATTTCCAAAATTTTGACCAAAGTTGATACAATTTTTTTTTTTAATTTATAATTTATGAAAAACATTACAAACATAAATATTTATATTTTTTCTACTTTTTAATTAGATTCTTTATTATTATCTTGTATCATTTTTTCAGCTTCATTAACTGTTTCTAATGTATTTAATTTTGGTCTACGATTATTTTGTATAATATTATTTTTCTTTTTTTGTTGCTGTTGTTGATTTTGTTTTAAATCATTATTTAACATCATCATATTATTATTTAATAATTTCTCATTTTTTAATTGTGCCTTTAATTCACCATTAAAATATGCTTCAATTTCTGATAATTTTTTACCATGTGTTTCTGGTAAAAATATTAATGCAAAAAAGAAACCAATTACCGATACAATTGAGAACATCCATTGTATTGCATATGCACCACCAATAGCATCTGATATACTACGATAACTTTGTATTGCTATAAACATTAATATATTTGCCATTGAATATGATATTGAATGTCCAATACCACGTATATCTGATGGAAATAATTCAGCAGTCATTGTCCATGGTATACTTAATAAACCCATCATTGATGCACATACATATAACATAAAACATAAAACTGGTACCCAATATAAATTTGTTTCGCCATTTTTTAACCACAATGTAAATGCACCAGATACAAACATACATGCGGCCATTCCAAGTGATGATGTCATTATTAATTGTCGACGTTTAAAACGTTTTAATAACCATGCATTACCAAGTGACATTAAAAATCTAGTTACACCAACAAATATTGATGCTGTATATGCATCAATACTACTGCCAACTTCCTACAAATGGAAATAAAAAAAAATTTTAATAATTATTTAAATTTGCAAAAACATTTTATTAAATAAATTTCAAGAGGCAGTCAAATTATTGAATCCAGCACAATAATCAAATTAAATATTTTTAAAATTTCAAATAAATTTTATGTAATGGTTGAATTCCTAAAGAATTAACCCATTTCATTCATAATGGAGTTATATATTAGAAGCAAGAAATTATGGGGAAATAATTGTCCGGAAAGTTTTTTCCTATTACATATTAAAATAATTTATTTCTGTTTATTTAAAAGGAAAATAATTTAATGAAATTCATTTAATTTGATAATTTCATAAAATTACTATTATTATTATATAATAATTTTGCAATATTTTATCATTAATTGTATTATAATTTAAATTTTAATATTAAATATATAAATATATATATTATTTACCTGGAAAAATGTTACAGCAAAAAATAATGTAATATAAATTCCACTAAATTGTTGAATTAAAAATAACCAAAATAATATGAATAATGGTTTATAACCAGATGGTTTAAAAAAACTAAATAATTTTGAATTTCTATAATTCCATTGAAATATATTCCTTTTACTTGTTTCATTAATAACATTCATTTTAGATGAATTCTTTAATTTTTCCATTATTTTACTTTCTCGTTCACGTTGTAATGAACATAAATGCATATCAGATAATTTTTGTGTCTAATAAATATACAAAAAACATATTATCAACGATTTAATTGAAAATTAATAAAATTTATATATTAATTTAATTTACTGTATGTTCTGGTTGTGGATATCCTTTATATAAATATGCTAATGATTTGGCAGCATCTTCCATTCGTCCTTTTGATACTAACCATACTGGCGATTCAGGTACAAATAGTTGAACAAAAACAATTGGTACAATTGTATAAATAATATTTAACCATGATACTAATCTCCAATTAAGAAAAGCACCTTCGGCATAAGCAATTATCATACCTATATAATGAAAAAGTAAATTTATAATATGTTATTATGTATTTAGATTATCACGGAAATAATATAATTATGTTGTTGATGGAACAGCCAAACAAATAAAAGTTTTGGCAAATTTGAAATTCATAAATAAATTTACAAGATTATTTAAATAAAATATTATAATTGATATTTAATTTAATTAGAATTTAGGTAATTTTTTTTTTAAATCAAAAATTTAAAATTTATTTTAAAAATTGCAATTCACAGTCATTTTGAGTAAAGATAACGCGTGAAAATAAATTAATTTGCAGTAGTTCAATGTATGATCATGATCATCGGGCTTTCTTTAGTTCTTTAGTTATACATGGAATATCAATTAATTTTATTATTTAATATTACGACATAGAAAATAGTGCCCCCGCCAGCTACAGAAAATTATAGAACTTTAAATACTATTTTACACTTTATTAGTTTTCCATTGAGTGATTTATATACTGAACACGATTTAATCTCAAAATGATTGAAATGGATATGCATAATTCAATTGATTTATATGAGAAAAACTAAAATCAACACAACATTTAAATGAAAATTTGACAAATTTGGAAATAGTCCAGATAAAAATATATTATAAAAATATGAACTGTTTACTGACTTAATTCTGGTGCATATAATAAATCTTATAATTTAATAATCCTTTTATAGAAAAACTCCATAATATTATTTTCATCGTATAATATTATTTAAATTAATTAAATCTATTTTAAAACAAAAAATTTACCAAAAGATGCTATTGTTGGTGCACATGATATTAACGATCCTCTTAAATCTGGTCTAGCTACTTCCGTAATATAAACAATTGCTGGACTTGTGCCAATAGCTGCATAACATAAATAAATAATATTTACATATAAATAATTATGTACATTATAATCATGATTATATAAAAAAATATTATATTACCACAACCCAATCCTGTTAATATTCTACCAATAAGTAAAACATAAAAATCTGATGCTAATGCTATTGCAATCCAACCCACTGTACATGGTATTGCTGCCAATTTTATTGTATTAAGACGACCCAATGATTCCATTAAAAAACCAGCAAAAATGCAACCAACTGGAACAGCAATAACAATTATTGATGCTATAGAAATAATAATAATAATCATAATTTATTATACATGTTCTTATCATTAATATAAAATATTTTATATATGTAAGTATATATACCAATCCATGATGATTCAGATTTTGATAATTTAAAGTCTTCATCACCAGCTTCAACCTGTGGTATTAAAATTGCTGAATATGCTAATGATATACCAATAACAAGATGAAATGATGCTGCAATAAATGATGCAATTGCTTGTGGTATTGCTGTTTTAATATTTGTTGGTTCATCATAATGTGATAATGAACGACAGCTTGCAATTACTTCACGAAATGCATCTTCTTTTGTTTGTTCACAGTCTTCTCTACATTTTTTTTAGTAAGTAAATGTTAAAAAAAATATTATTAATAAGTTTGAATTTTGTTTTTGTAGAATATAAGTGGACAATTTCTGTGACAAAAATATAAAATTTTCAATAATATTTTTCGTTTATTTCTTCATGGAGAAGAAAGTATATGTGATCACATTCCTAGAGTTTATAATTTATACTACATAGTTGTTGACCAGCTGTTCATGTATGAAATTGGGAATCTATGGAATTGTTTTATATTTCTAGCGCAAATTTCATCAAATTATTGAGTAAAATGAAAAATAATTAACCATTTCTCATTAATAAATCTATATTAAAACAACAAATTCCAACTCAAATGGTCATTAAAATTAATGGGAAAATTAATTAATTTTTTTTTATTTGTTATTCCGGTCGGTGTTATTAAAAATACATTAATTTAAAATTTTATTTGAATAATTTTAAATTTACTTGAAGTACAATTTTTTATATTAATTTTAATTATTTTGCTGCTTAGTTTATACTAATATATCTTTGAATAAACATAAACAAAAAACTATATGTATATATAAAAATTTTATATTTTATTTCAAACGAATTACCACCAACTTTAACTAAATTTTATCTATTTTCAGCTTATCAACAAATTAATGTTTATATTAATTTTACTGAGAATTGAAAATTGTTTGAATAAAACTTCAAAATAGGAATCATCAACTTTTATTTAATCATAGAAAAATCAATAAAGGAACACAAATTAATCGGTTATTATAAGATTAAATTTTATGTTTAGATTACCTACATATTTCGTAATAAAAAACTGCCATCAATTTCATCATTTTGACAAATCGAATTCTTTTGTATTAAACTAATACCAAATATTTTCTGATTAAAATTCATTTTAAAATATATATATTTTTTTATATTTGAAATTTATATAATTTTAACAGCATTGCATAATTTATAATAAAGTAAAGGAGAAATTTTCATTTATCATGTATATAAGAAAAAATAAAATAAAATCACATTTAATTTTTCCATGTTTTCCATAACAGCACTTTTTAATAAAAATAATTTTAACACATTTTTTGTTGTTGCTACAAACAAAATGAAATATTGAAAAATGTTAACAAATAAATTTCAATGTCAAATTGATTTTTACCAAGTAAAACATTTGTTGTTTTTTTTCAATAGCAATTAATCTAAATTTATTTTTAAGGCAAATTTATAAATATTAAATGCACATTGTAAATAATTAAAAAAAAATTAAATTTCTATAAGGAAATACAATTTTATTTTATATTTATAAAATCAATGCACCGTTTAATGGGGGTAGTTTGAAATAAGCTTATCATTGCAATATATGTATAATTCAAATTTCAAAATTTTACAAAACTCTTCTAGGTATCTTCACAGCCAATAGTAAGCGATAATAAATGAAAAACAGCCTCTCATCAAGGAACTATATTTAGCTCATCAAGTAACTAAAAGTAACAATATTTTTAGTACGATTATCAAAAAAGAAAATTGTTTTGCTAATGATTCAAATTTAAATAGAATAAAGTAGAGTCAACATATCTAATGAAACATTCTGCCAAGACATTACAACAATCAAGATATTAGTCTCAGGAAACATAATATTCTGGAATTTCTTTTTATGCAAGGTCATGGTCATCTAAATATTGACAATTAAACACTTCCTGCGTTTAAAATCAATAAGCCAACCATTATAATTATGATTTCACATATATGTATGTGAATTCATCTGAGTCTGATGTAAAATGATCAAACTATTCGAATCTTTGTACCCAAAGCCATAATGTCGACCACTCTTCTTTAGAGATATGGATGACTTCAATTTATCAAGAAAAAATATATAGATATTTTCTATTAACCCCAAATTACTGTAACCTCATTAAGTCAAATCTATTATAAATCAAAATTATATTAATAGAGGAGAGTGAGGCTAATTGAAATATAAATATGTAAATTATATAAAAAACCGTTTTTTAACCCATCATGGGAAATAAATCAATCATTAATATTGAAAATAAAAACAACCTTGAATCATTGTCAACTTTCGTTCTCGTATATACATATATATACATAAATTATTGCATAATCTTATAAAATTGCACCTTAAAAATAACCAAGAAAATTTGCATAATAATTTCAGGAAATCATTATTTATGTAAATCGAAATGTACTTATAAAATCTATTATTATCAACATATATTTGAATATAATAATCGTTATTAAAAGTCAATTCAATTTTATTTCTTTCAATAATTTATAGCTAATTAATACAATTTTAAATTACATATTACGTGTTGTATAATAATAATGTATATAAAGTTTAGGCGCCTTTTTGTCTGGTCAGACAGAATTGAATATAAATATTTATTTTATAATAATCATTGTTATAATGTGGAAATTTTCAATAATTATCATATTAATATATTTTTTTTCCAATTTTGTTTATTAATGGACAAATATAAAAGTTTTGTGTTTATTAATGAGACATTCAAAAGGTTTTTTTAATACAATTTATTGGCATATTATGTTAATATTAAGATCACACCATTAGTTATTATTATTTTTGAAACTAAGATAAGATATGTGTGGTCGAATTAATTTTGTATAATTTTTTTTTGTTCATCTCATGGCAAATGTCATGGGTAATTTATTAAAAATGTAAATTTTTGTTTTTGTAAAATTGTATAAAAATTAAAAAATTTGTTGAAAGAACAAAATTTTTGAACTATGTTTTAAAATACTGTAACATAAATTTCCTACTATATGTTTTAAAATACTGTAACATAAATTTCCTACGAGGACAGAGCTCGTGCTATTTTATCTTTGAAATGATTTACAATTGCGTGGTATATGTTATTTTATGATAGATAAGTGATGCACAATGTTGACGTTGTATACAGAAAAATTTAAACAAAAAAATCATTACAACGCCCAAAAATTATATTCAAAATATTCGTAATGGAAGATTCTATATCTATAGATTGGATTGCTGGATTGCACAGATTGTGTTCATCTTAAACGATCATTAGACAATATCACATACATATAACTTTTGTTTCTGAAAAAAAAATTCCACAAGATCTGTGTTATTAACATATGATTTATCGTCTTATCGATCAAAAACAAGTCAAGGATTTTTAAATTTTGTTTTTGCCTATTTCAAACTAATCTATATATAAATTTTACTTAATTTTTTTTACACAAACTTTTTAGATTTCATGACGAAATTTATTATTATTTTACTAATATGTAATTTATTGGCTATTAAATAATAATAAAAATCGATTTTTTCGATAATAACAAAAAATCAGTATGAAAAAAATCAGTAAAATAGAACTGAACTATGTACATGTACACATATATGATAAAATATTTATATGAAATGCAAAAATTTTGTTAACAATAAAATAGAAGCTATGTATATATAGAGATTTATAATAAAAATTTAATTACTTTGCATAAAATTTCACAAATTTTATTAGTAATTTATTAAGAATTAAATTTTGCTACCTTTAAATTTTATGAATACTCACCTCTTCTTTTTATACTACATATATGGATGGCTCAGAGCCGAACCGAACCAAGTCAGAAAATTATTAAGGGGTAAATTATATCAACTCTAATTAAGATTACTATAGAAAGTTTTTGTTTTGTACATTCGTGGAAACATTCGAGGAATTAATTAGAGTTGATATAATACTTAACAACTTAATATTACAGAATTAAGTTTTTCTGATTTGGTTCGGTTCAGCTCGTAGTATAAAATATAAAAGTATTCATAAAATTGAAAGGTGACAAAATTTAATTCTTATCGCCTTCATATTCAAGCTTTTTTCCATTGACCATGTATATACATAATATATATTTTTTTAATTATATATATTTCATAAATTTTAAGAGAATTGTATTATAGTAAATATAAATCGTTTTATTTGTTATCACAATGAAAAGCTTAAAACGTTTGCCAAAAAAAAAAACAAAAAAAAAATATTTTCATTAATTTTTTAGAATATAAATTGATTAAATGCCAAGAACTTTCGATATTTTTATTTTTGTAAATAATAATAAATTTTTAGTTGAAAAAAAAACAAAATATATTACTTAAATAATGAAACATTAATATTTTAATTAAATATTCTATGATTGAAATCATAATTTTAATTCTAACCTTTGACAAAAATTGGAAATTTATAGTATAACTAAATATTATACTTACAATTATGATTTTCCATTTAAAATTTTAATGTGTATACAAAAATTAATCTTAAATACTATTTATGTAATTTATGTATACCGTATAAGAAAAAATTAATTAAAATAAAACTATGAAATTATCTATATATATTTTCTTGGACATTTTATAAAGCATACATATATTTGTTAAAAATTTAACGAGAAATTATTTTGAGAAATATAAAAACACTTTTATTTTGTTTAAATGGTTATAACTGATAATTAAAATTTAGAAAAAAAAAAACTTTATGAAATTATTTTAAATTAATTAATTTTATGTTATCATTATTTTAACTCTAAAATAATTTTTTATAGATTTTTATTTCTAAAATTATAAAAATAATTCACCTTTCTTGATGAAAAGATACAACACTACTGACACTGACTAACATTATATGTCTATAAAATCTCAAAATAGAACAAGACAACACTTATTTTAATTTGTAAAAAAAAATTTTTTAGAGATAATAAAAATCTTCTTATTTAATTATTGTAAAATAACAAACAGTTTTTCGATTATTATTATTATATGTACTAAAATAAATTTTTATCAAAATTCATAAACATAAAATTAACAATGTTCATTATCGACTACTCATCATCGCACGACTAAAATTAATGTGAATGTCAAGGGTTTCATTGCATTATTCTGTACACTACACATACAAATCTATATACATATAACTTAAAAAGTATCAGTTAAATAAAAATCAGAATAAATTTTCTTGGCAACAGCAAATATTTATGAAAATTGGTACAGTCAATTCTAGATAATTTTTTTAGTATTTTCTGAAAGTATAGCTAGCAGCTCTTAAAAACGTAGAGTAGAGTCAACAGCCATGATTGGAAAATATTCAAAATTAAATCAAATGACAATTATCTAGTATAAGACTAGAACTTTAATATAAGTTTAGATTTGATCTAATTAAAAAAGTTCTCGAAAAACATCAAGTATTAGCAATTAAAAAGCAAATAATTTTATTTTTATTGTTAATATTTAATATTTAAATAATCTTCTTTTAATTTTAAATCAATCAAATAAAATTTGTAAGTCAGCTATATGTTAATCAATGATTGCCTGAAATAATCTCTCTAGTGGCAGAGAAAAAAAATCTTGTAAAGAATTGAAAATGGAAATGATCAATTCCTAGAGTGATACACTTTAACATACATGTAGATTTCCAACAATTAAAGCTTTTTATCAACAAAGAATAAATCTAGCCTACTAGAACATTTGGAGTGAATTAGATTAATGGTAAGCAACATACTATTTAACACAATAAACCTATAATGGAACTTTCAAATAAATTTTGATCATAAAATACTATAAACTATATCTCTTTCTAGATTTAACTATGTTATGTTAGTACATAGAGTACTAAAATTTGAAATGAAATACTAAATACATAGATACAAATTTTATATTCATTTATTTGTATTTCACTGAATCACTGTTTTATTTGTATTTATGTATAAAATGAAATTTTCAATAATTAAGTAAATCGACTTTTTGAGATGATTAAAATAAATTTGCGCATGAATTTGTCGTGCAATATCAGATTGTGACTAATTTTTCCTAAGCTTTAAGTAATTAAAAAAAAATCATAACATATAAAAATGCATTTTGTTGGAAGGAATAATTTTTCCGCAATTAAAAAAAGTTTAATTAATAAATTTAAAATCGAATTTTGTGCTTTAGTTCTTTAGTAGATTATTTAAAAAGTCACAAATTTAAATTAACTTCAATAAAAAAAGTTTATTTGTAAACTGTCCTTTATACAAAATGAAGAGGATTTTTTGGGAGATCTTTTTGACTCTCTAATAATTTAATTAAAATTCTATTCTTTTTGCTATTTTCCACACTTAAAAAAAAGTGAAAATGAAAATCTAATTTAAGTAGTAATTCATTCATTCGTGCTCGTGTCGTGGTATTAAATTTGAAATTATTTAACATTGTGTGGTTTGTTAATTTTTTGATAGAAAAGTGATGCACAAAGTTGTCCAGAAAAAAAACTCATTTTCAAAATATTCGTAATGGAATATTTTGGATTGCTGGATTGCACAGATTGTGTTTATCTTAATCGATCAGAAAAGTTTTGAAAAAGTTTTCCACAAGATCTGTGCGGAATTTGATTTATCATGAAAAAGTCTAGGATTTTTAAATTTAGTTTTTGCCTATTTGAAAATAATTAGATAAATTTTACTTCAATTTTTTTACACAAAACTTTTTTAATTTTATAACGAAATTTATTGGATTAAAAGAAATATATTATTCTAAAATATCAATTAATTAGTCTATTTAACTAATATATAAAAAAAATGACATAATTGTTGCTTTACTGGAAATACTTGAAATATTGCATGTATACTTATAAATATATATATTTTTATTAATGACTTGCATTATTTCAATATATCAATAAAATTATTATAATAACTCAACACAAAATTTTGTATACCATATACTAGCTAGGTAAACCTTAAGTAAATATTATTTGTTTATGTAGTGCTAATATTTTAATATCGATTTTTAAAATAACGACTTTACTCATAATTACATACATTTATTTGCTTTGTTCTTCACAAATCTATACAAACCGAAATTTATTCAATTCAAAATTATTAGTTAATTAAAAAAAATGTTAATATTTTGAGGTTTATTCAAGCAAATATATGGCTCTTCAAATTCCAAGTAAATTTTTCAACTTTATGGCAATTTTTTGATTCGTTGGATTTTTAATTATATGCAAGAAAATTTTTTTTTTTTACCTTGAAAATAATTTCATAAAAGATCAATAATTTCGTGAGCTTTTTTTATCTGAGATGTTAATTTATTTTGTTTTGTATAAGTTGGAAATTGTATAAAGAATTTCAGAATATGTATACTCAATAACCCAAAAAAAAACGACTATAGGCAAAACAACCTTGAGCCAAAAATACTAAATAATTTTATGTAATGTTCTTTTATTCTCAAAGGTCCTTAAAAGTTTTGTGAATAGTACATAATAATAATTTAATGATTAAATTATACAGAAAATAAAATATTGTTACTATGTTTTCATATAGAGCTCTACCTAAACACCGACGTACGGCGTATGGCGTATATACGTCGATACGCTGATACGCCAGCGTATCCCGAAATAAAATGCCACATTTATATACATTAAAATTTTTTTGATCGATGTTTCTTTTTGCTAAATTTCAAAAATCAAATTAAAAATTTTTATACGCCCGTCAAAATTGGAAATTCCAATTCTCGGCGTACGTACGTCGCGTATTTCGGGTGCTCCAATACAAAATGTATGTACCAATATCGATTTTGAAAGACGCCATACGCCGTGCCGTACGCCGGTGTTTAGGAAGAGCTCATACTTATGAAATACAAAATAAAAGTCTTAAATTGATTTTTATGGTAATCAAACTAATTATGTAACAATATACATATGTACATTATATTGTACGTACACGCATTGAAAAGGACATAAACAAATTTTTTTCGTAATAAATTGTACACTAAATTTCATTGAAATGTATTTTATTTAAAATTATATTTTATTCTTCAATTTCTTTTCGTATTATATAATTATGTATGTATGTATGTATAATTGTGCTAAAATAAAATATCATCCTTGACCTTTTTTATGTTTTTAAATTTTTTTATATATTATTTATAACACAATTATGTTGTTTGATTCTAATATAAAAAAAAATTGGTAATGCAGTCACTTTGTCTGGCACCAAATTGTCTGTAGAATTTCACAAAAAAAAACCATTAAGGAAAAATGTACATATACGAGCAATCGAAATTATTCCAAAAAAAAACCTTCTTAGAAATTTTATTATAAATCCAAAAAGGCCAACAGAAAATAAAGAAAGTTTCAGAAAAAGTGAAATTGATTAAAAATGATTATAATCACAAGAAATTCATAAAAAATTAATTTATTTCATTTAAACCAAACATGTTTGAGTTTGATTCTAAAATCTTTCAACATTTGACAATACATATAAAACATAGAAGTAATGAAAATAATTTAGTTTTTGTCCTTATTACAAAGCTCAGACTTACAACAAGCTTCATATTTGCAATTATAAATAATTCTCTTTGCTAAATGGATGGCTCAGAGCTGAACCGAACCAAGTCAAAGAAAACTTAATTCTGTAATATTAAGTAAGGGTTTAACTATATCAACTCTAATTAATTCCTCGAATGTTTTTGTTTCTTATTTATCTGCAATAATTGCATTAATTATTAATGTATTTTAATATTTTTCTGACTTGATTCGGACCAGCTCTGAGCCATACAAATAACAACTGGAAAGAAGTCATTTATTACATCAATTTTAGTAAAATTCAAATTATATTCTTATATTATGATAAATTCATTTTAAATTTTCGGTTTCTTATACTTCATATCCTTATTATTCGTTTAATCTCCATATATGAAATAATATTTATACATACTACATATAATTTGTATCTTTGTCTGACTTCGCCCTTTGGCTATCTCCAGAATTTTATTTATGTATATTTTCTGTTGTATATATATTTCTTATATCATATTATTTTCTTTTGTTGGAAATTAATGTTATGGAAACAAACAAAAAAAACTTCAGGTGATTATTTGATATATAATCGTTTCAAATTTCAGTCGTTAATGGAATATTTTTTTCTTTGTGAAATTATAATTTTTGCTAACCATCTTTTATTCATATGTTAAAAATAATAAAAAAAAATATGACTAAAGAGATACACATAATATTGATTAATGTTGTTTTATAATAACAATGATACTTCAGATTTTCGAATATGGTTGGTTATCAACATTTGTTCAAAATTTTGTATTTTATTAATTGGTTTTTCAATTAACGTCATTAATTGAACTTACCTTATTTGAAGACTTATAGCACTGGATCCAATACTGAAATGGAAAAATAATGGAAAATTATTTATTATTTTTAATATTTACATAAGTATACATATTGTATGTATAATAATAATTTTATTTGAAATTTTAAACGATTAAATTTCATTTTTTAATATACATAGAATTTTTTTTTGTTTATATTTAAAATATATTCGCAATATAGTGTATACATAGTACATATCTGAAATAATTTTCAATTCATTTTGTTTGTCACACGCTATGACTATCTATTACATAAATTAAAATTAAAATTTATAGGTAGTAAATAATTTACATTTCCTATTTTAAAAAAATATAATTATAATTTCTAATAATTTCCTTCAATTTTTGAATATTAGTTATTCATATCTTATTTTATTTTGAAATTCTAATATAATATCAAATTTAATTTTTACTTTATAAGATTTACTTTATTTCATCAAAAAAATATGTAATCATCATAAATAATTAATTAATAATTAATATAATTTATAATTAATGATCATATATGTATCATATATGTCGTCTAATTAGAATAAGTTTTTATTTAGAGTATAAGTTAGGTTAATTTTTTTTTTTTTTTTCATATTTAAGGTTTTTAATTTTTAAATTTTTTCCTTAAAACTATAAATTATTAATTAAATTAAATAATAAATGAAATAATATCGTCTGTGCATAAAAGTAAATTTTAAGCTGTTAAGATTAATCCTAATCTCTAGCATATAAGTTTTTTTGAAATGTATTTTTTTTTATATTTAAATATTGAAATAAATAATAATAATAAATACAAATGTGGTAATTCAAAATCTATTTCGATTTATATGTACATAAAATCAATAAATTCAAATGGTTCAATGAACTAATTTTTATTTAAATTTCTTATTTATTTATATATTTAAATGTAATTATATTATAAACAATAATTTGTTTCATATTTATTTGAATAAACTATAAAAAAGGGGGTCATTGAAATTTAAAATACAATTCGAATATGTAATTTAAATTCAATTACATATATAATTTTGTCATTTAGGACGAATATTTATTATTCATGATTTATGACCTATGTATATAGTATAGAATATTAAAAAAATTGAAGAGCAAAACTTATCAGCAAATGAGTATTAAAGATATCAAGATCAACGAAATGCTATGGCAAATGTGTAATTTTATGGCCGTAGATAATAACTTATAGACTCATAACGTTTTAGTTTTAAAAAAAATTTTTTTTTTATAATTATATTAAAATTATAAATAAATTTTATTCTAATAAAACATTAATAAGTAATTAGAAAATAAAATATTATTTTGCATGTAAATATAACTAAATGGAAGTAAATAATTTAATTATTATTAAATATTATCAAATATACAAATTATTGTATAGTATGTGCTTATTAGCAATCTGAAAGAAATAATCTCTTAAAACATTATTATATACCTGAATTAAAATTTTTTTTAAATAATTATTTGGATTTTTTTTTTTAAATTATATTTACATAAAATATCTACTTAATAATATCTCATCTCATTTTAGATGAATAATTTAGTTCTGTGTATAAAACATTTTGTACATTACATGATCCATTTAAATTTCTGTTAATTTATAGATAAAATAAGTAATTTAAATAATTGTTGCAAATATTTTCAAAGTATAACATACTAATCTGAATTATGAAAAATAATCAAAGTTAAGTATAGGTAAGTAATATATCCACAGAATATAATATTATGTTATAAAATTTATAAAGTTTTCAATTATGAATCATAAAAAAAAAATATGTTAAATACATTATAATATCAGATTAAATTTCAAAATATCCAATTATAAATATAATTTTCATTTAAAAAAAAATTTTGTTTAATTTAAATTCATTTGTTTATGTCGAAAAAATTAGCGTATCGTATATTACTTATATAAGGAAAAAATTATTGGTTAGAACAATAATAGTTTAGTAGGGTTTAATAGACTGATCTATAAATTACTTATTTTATATAAATCACTTTTTATATGTTATATCACTATACATAGTAGTCAAAGCAGCCTCTGTGCTTAGTGTGATGTTATAAATAATTACTGACTATATAAAATCTGAGCTATGAAGCTCTAGTTATTTCAACAAACTCCTTTGTAAATATTAATGAATATTTGATTATATTGTAGATGTAGACGTTGTTCTGCATATATAATTATAAGTATGTTTGTTTTGTTTGTTTGTAATCTTTGAAACTAAACTTTTTTGTTTAAATTAATTAAATTTATGGAAAAATATGGAAAACTGTGAACCTATATATATGTATAATTAAATTATATACGACAAATTAATATGTTGTTAAAATAAAAAAAAATGTTAATATAAATTTTTTAATTCTCAAAAATATGTGCTATATATAAATTTAACACTATAACCAAAAGTGTATACCGATCGATATTCTACTGATTTTTAAATTTAATATTTTTTTGATATGCACAACTCGAATTGTAAGAATATTCACTAAAAATATTACAATCAAGGATAACATTTTAAGTTCATTTGGTCCTTTTTGGGGTTTTTTTAAATTGCAAGCGCACCTATTATAATCTCTTAGATGCAGTGACGATCCCATAATTATATGTTTAAAAAAATTATTCATTTTTTTTTTCGTTTAATTTCAGGTATAAATTTATAGAATTTCATTTATATATTTTGAATTCAGTATTATTCCATTATTTATTTATTTTGCATTTAATGTTTACATATATTTCTGACAAATGACAAATAAACCAAATGGACTTTACTATGTATATCAATCAGCAATTTTTTATTCAATTTAATATACATCTAAGAAGAATTTTTTTTTTAAATTCCAAAAATAAATCTACTATTAATAGATTTTATTATAAATAAATAATAATATAAATATACTTTCATTTCATGGATAATAAAAATTTAATTATAATGTAAATATAAATAATTTATATAAATTTATTTTGTTATCTATATAATATTTCTAGGTATAATGACAAACATTTCTAACGATTTTTTATTTGAATAAGGTTAATTTATGTATATACTAAGTATTGATCCTAAAACAAATATTACCATTATTGATCATCATAATAAGTCATTTTTTTTTTTGTATAACTTTAGTTATAAAAATATATTTAAATATCATAATTATGCAGAAGATATTAAATTAAAAATAAAACAATGTCGATGTCGATTTAATATTGACAAATTTTTAAATTTACATTTGTGATTAATTGAATTATCAAATCAATGAACTTTTTTTACGGCCTTGCATTATTTTAAAAATAATTATATTTTTTTTTTATTCAATCAAAAAACTTAGTTCATCCGATATTATTTTTATAGCAATTTTTAAATACATAAATAATATAAAAATAAATTAACAAATTGAATCAATGTATTAATTTTCTAATAACGAGTTAAATATAAATAATTATACAATATGTAAGAATATAATTTTTGGATATGCTTTTTCATTTGAAAAAAACGATAAAATTGATTACAAAAAAACTCAATGCAATTTAAATGTAAAATGAAGGTCATTTAAGTACTAAAATTTTGTTATAAAATAAATTAAATACATATAATTAGTAATGAATTTATTTGAAACTTTTTAGTTTTTTGTTTAGTTAATAAAATTTTACAGAATATATCATAAAATAAATTATATAAGTTTATTCATTTGGTATACTCTAGTGTTATATTAAATTGGTTAAAAAATGGTTTAGTATAGAAATCCTTTAAGAGTGGTGGTCACTTAATGTTATATGTACAAAACATATTGCCGTTCATTATTACCAACCGAAGCATACATGTTGCTTTAAGTTTATTCAGCTATAATTGAAGTTTATTCAATTATAGCAGTGATAAAATTTATTGTAATTTTATGTAATACTGCGAAAATATCGCTCTGTACTAAAGCTTGAATCAATATTAATAGTTTTCAGTTTTTACACTAGTAAATTTATGATTCGGAATCCAAAGCTAAATATTGCAAGTCAATGTCTGGGAAGGAAGACCAATGGAACAAGAATTCCTTTCGAAATTATTATATTAAAATAAAAATTTCACTATAAAATAAATATAGGTTATAAAAATTTTATAACATTTTTATAATAAATTTGAAATAAAAAAAAAATTAATATTTTTTTTTACAAAATTACCACCTACATGTAAACTTTCAAAAAAACCCAAATTTTTATGGTGTATATTAATCGATTGAAATATCTGTTATATAAATTAAGGCTTGAAAAACATTAAATTTTCATTATAAAGCATCTTTTATTAAATTTGAACTTTAATTTCGATATTTACTATATATGCAACTAATATACATTAAACTATAATATAATTTAGGTCCAAATAAAATGTCAGCAAAATATATCAATGGGAATAGGTATATAAAGAAATATCATTGCCCCCTATTTAATGAGTGTATATAGTAAAATTCCTTCTCAAATTGCAATTATACATATTTCTAAAACATAAGTAAATAGCTATAATAATAATTGTATACCTAGATTTAATAAAGAAAAAATAATGATTCTTTTGTAAATCTATGCAATGTGTATGTGTGTTTCCCTATTTATATATTTAACATTCTCTACCATGTGCAATAATAGTCCACACCATATTTTCTATGTTTATAACATTGTATAACAGAATTATATACATATGTTAGTTACATGCATCATTATATTCATTATTAATTTGTTAAGGATTATAAGCTTAAGAGGTATTCAAACTATCTATAATGGTTTTCTTTATTTTATTTATAATAAAAGAATTTAAATATTAATTGAAGCATTAAACTATAATTTATATTTAATACTTATTAGAAATTTTCATTTAAATAATAACATACATAAATATAATGACTAAGTACACTTTAAATTGAAATATATATGATTTATACAGTATATAAATATATAATAAAATTAAATTGTCTTGTCGTAGGTATATATATATGTATATAATTTTATTTATATATGATTTATTTCATAATAAAAATCATTTTCAATTTAATATCTCTATATGTTTACATATAACACCCTCTTATTTGTCATTAATATGCCACTTATATTATAGATAATTTAATTATTATTTCTATAATAAATAAATATGCAATTAAATTATAATCAATTTTATAGTGCAGAGAGTATACTTAATTAAAAAATATTATTTATATCCTAAATTTGATAAGTAGTTTTTGTATATCATTATTTAACAAAAAATTATAATTTCCGTATTTACCTGATTGGATCCATTTTCTTTGATTAAGTATATATAAAAATTATATTTTATAATAATCTTCCTTTTTTAAATAATTTATACCCTTACAAAAGGATTATTTGTAGCATTAATATAAAGTAATTTTCTTTGTCTAAATTTTAATTTTTGTTAAATAAAATTTGCAATAATTTTCACGTTTCACCGGAAATGAACAATTAAATATTACACTTAATTAAATTTTTAACAAAATAGTAATCAGATTAGGTATACTATATATGGAAATTGTTAAAAATTATTTTATTTAATTTAAATAATTCTTTTTTGATAAAAATAATTAAGTATATATTTAATATTAAATTTTTTTATATATTTTTCTTAAACTTATGTAAAAAAACAGCTTCTTACTTAAGCTTCAAATAAAATACTAAAACTCTTAAACCTAACATAACAAATAAAAATTTACTGAAAAAAAATTGATTTAATTAACCAGTGGAAATGAAAAAAAAAACAAAGTGACGAAACTTCCCCTCTTTAGTTAAGTTTATTCTGCCAATATGAAAATAATAAAAATTATTTACCCGGTTAAAAAATTTATAGTAATTTTAAATTATTAGTAGGAAATTAGTAAAATTTTACAATTGAGGACAAAATCAGAGAAATTACATCCTTCATTATTTACTATTTCCACTACGGTACCGAAAAAAAGGTATCGCCTGACAGATGACTAATGTGGAACGTGGAAGGCAACTTTATTTGAACGTAAACCCGTATTTCTCCAATCGTGGGGTGCTGTAGTGACTTTTCATTATAAAAACATGAAAATTTGTTTTTCTTTATAGATTTCTTTTTCAATTTTCCCTAAAGGTAAATTTTAACGCCATCTCCAAACTCTCAATATTGTGTAGAGATAAAATATTGTGTAGAGATAAATTTTGATGTTTATGTCAATGTCAAATCAGTCTGGCATTTCAAATATTTTTCTTTTGAATATTTTTTTTAATCTAGTAAAATTTTGATATTTTAATTTTGTATTTTTGAAAAATTTGATTTTGTTTTTTCTCAAACGTCAAAATTTCATGCAAAATAATGTTCAGAACATTATTTCGCGTGAAATATTTAGTGAAGACTTTTGACAAGGCGCCGATTTTTCCTGCTTTTAGTAATCTTGAGTAGCGTACTACTTCAGCGAAATTTCGAGATAAATCGTAATCTTATAATCTAATCGCAAGTAGCATACTGGCCATTAGATTTGGAAAGCAATTTTACTAACAAACAAGCAGGCAGTAATAGTTATTTTAATATCAATAATATCGTTATATAGCTCTATCTAACACATTGAAAAATTAATATTTCTCAAAAAGTGTTTGTGAAGCCAAGAAATTTGTATTTCTCTTTCTTTAGGTCGCCACTCTGTCAAAGTAAAGTGTTAAGTATAGTATGCTACTGAAGATTAGCTAAATTTTAACGCGATCTCCAAACTCTCAATATTATGTAGAGATAAAATATTGTGAAAAAATATTGAGTAGAGATAAATTTTGACGTCTATGTCTATGTTTCGGAATCGATATATTCCAAGTCTAAATAAATTTTTCCACTCATTTTGATATTTTAATTTTTGCAAAATTTGATTTCTTTTTCTTCAAACGTCAAAATTTCACGCGAAATAATGTTCAGAACATTATTTCACGTGAAATATTTAGGGGAGACTTTTGACAAGGCGCCGATTTTTCCTGCTTTTAGTAATCTTGAGTAGCGTACTACTTCAGCGAAATTTCGAGATAAAGTATAGTATGCTACTGAGGATTAGCTAAATTTTAACGCGATCTCCAAACTCTCAATATTGTGTAGAGATAAAATATTGTGTAGAGATAAATTTTGACGTCTATGTCAATGTCAAACCAGTTTGGCATTTCAAATATTTTTCTGTGGCGTGGATGTTTCTGAAATAATAATAAATAATGAATTCAACAATATTAAAAAATAGAGCACACAGGGATTATCTTTGACTTCAAACTCCTTTTTTTTTTCTCTGCAGCAGTAATTCTAATTTTGTTTTATTTGGTTTTTTTTTTTGGAAATTTGAGAGGGGTTTCGGAATCGATATATTCCAAGTCTAAAAAAATTTCTTCACTCATTTTGATATTTTAATTTTAGCAAAATTTGATTTTTGTTTCTTCAAACGTCAAAATTTCACGCGAAATAATGTTCAGAACATTATTTCACGTGAAATATTTAGTGGAGACTTTTGACAAGGCCCCGATTTTTCCTGCTTTTAGTAATCTTGAGTAGCGTACTACTTCAGCGAAATTTCGAGATTAATCGTAATCTTATATTTAGCTGAGCTAAATTTTGTATGGTAATCTTCCCTAATCGCGAGTCGAGTAGCATACTGGCCTTAAATCGTAATCTTATATTTAGCTGAGGCTGAGCTAAATTTTGTATGGTAATCTTCCCTAATCGCGAGTAGCATACTGGCCTTTAGTAAAAATTATAAACAGCTGATTATAATCAGCTGAAATTATATCAGCTGATAATTTGTATGCCAGGCCAGGGTCGGAAGTTTTTTTTAATTTACTATTGTTGAGATAAAAAAATGTAAGGTATAAAAAACATTAAACGAGTAAAAAATATTATTATTCATCGTTGTAATAATTGTAATATTAAGGAAGAATAAATATTTTTAAATTTTGCCACTATTTTAATAGTTTTTATATTGTTCAGGCAAAAAATATATTTAATCCGGCATAATCTTAAATAACAATATTCACTTTCCACTAAATAATAATATTCACCAAACAATACTCACTATATTTTCCCTTTCATTTTTTTCATAGCATTCAAAAATAATTGCATAATTTTAGCGAGCCCGGATTAGAATAAAAACCCAGTCCGTCCTTTTTAGCCGTTTATAAATGTTGACAGCGTGGCGACCTAAAGAGCGGGACAACTATACCCGGACAAGCTTCAATTATTTTTCTTATGCTCCTTCCTTCCATATATTTCTAATTGGTTGATATAAACGCTTAAAAATCAAGCTTATTATTAAAATATTAGTTGTGTTCATTGACCAAAAAATATCCAAAAATATCCTAAAAAAATGTATCAAAATATAAAAAATAAATTTTAAAATAATATTAAAAGAATTTTTTTTAAATTGTTAAAATATTTTATTTTATTTTTTAAGTAAAAAAACTTAAAAGTGGTCGTGAAGCCTAAATATTTTTTCTTGATATTTTGATATTTTGATATTTTTTTTTTAAATTACGTGAACACCTGTTTTTGGTGCCTGAGATATTTTGATATTTTTTTTTACATTTTATGTCTGGCATTACTGAATATTTCATGTTTTTACGTTTATTTTACATATTTATATAATCTGGTAGCACTGAAATAATTTAAACAAATATTGTTAAAAATTAGAATGGGCAAAATTTAAGGAAAAATAAGTAAATATGTAATAATACTAATTTTAAACAATAATCCCCGTCAATACAACACAAAATAAAATTTAAAATTTCAAAACAGAAAATTTCTGACAGTAGTATTTTGACATATATATCAAAATATCAAAATATCAAAAAATACATGCCCAGCGGCTTGTATTTTTTGATATTTTTTTTGACACTATCGTGATATTTTAATATTTTTTCAAACAATCAAAACTCGTTATTTCGTAAAATATCAAAATATCAAAATATCAAAAAAATTTATTTAGGTCGTGAAGACCACTATAATAAACAAATTCCGTTTACCAAAAAATATTACAAAAAAAATAATTTAAAATTAATATTTTCAGCCATTTGCAATTTTAAAATGTTTTTGTTTACAAATAATAAAAAAAAAAAAGTTCAATAAATATCATGAAATAGCGTTCATTGAGATTTGGTGATATTTTCTGTTCTAAATGGTCTGACATTTGTTGTTGTTGTGTACTTTTCTGATATTTTCTGATATTTTCTGTGCTAAAGTGTGCTGTCCAAAATAACTGTTCTGAAAAGTCAGTGAACACAGACACAGCTATTGTAAATGGTAAATCATATTTATTTCGATTTTTTCAAATTCTAATTAGATATTTACTTTTGGATTTTCTCATATAGAATTTTTACAGGGTATCAAAAATATTTCTAATTCTTTGTAATATATTTTAACTATTTTCTATCTCACTCGAACATAATAGTTTTATGGTTTTTCACTTCTAATTCAAGTTTTTTTATTTCAAATTCAATTTTATTTATTTCAAATTCAATTTTTTTTATTTCAAATTCAATATTTGTAAATTTTAAGATATTTTTTTTTTTTAAAGAAAACAAACTAAGTAATTGTTTTGTTACATTAATTGTTACATTTAATATACTTATTTAAATTTGTTTTGTTTAAAAAATCTTTAACATATTGTTGTTTGTTTAAAAATACTTAGTTTGTTATCTTTCAAAAAATAAAAATATTAAAATTTACAAATATTGAATTTGAAATAAAAAAAACTTGAATTAGAAGTGAAAAACCTATTGGTTATTAAAATTTGGTTATTTCATTACACAAACGCGTTGGCATGACGTCAGTTATCAGTGGGTAAAAATAAATAAATATATAGGGTAAAAAAATTTCTTACCGGTTACAAAATACAAAATCCACAAGAATGCAATCAAAACAAAAAAGGAGAAACACAAAAAACTAGAAAGCACCGCCAAAGCTGTCAAACAATGATTCAATCTAACCAAAAAAAAAAGAAATACAGAATCATTTTCTGATTTTATCCCAATTATTTGTATTAAATATATAATTTTAATTTAAAACGAAGTTATATTATTATTAATAACAACAAGCGATATTACGTTTCGGTCGGATTGAAGCCGTAATCACATAATTAGCAAGCAGGTTCTAGTTTGATATAAAGTACATAAGTAACCTGGCAACCAAATAAAAGAAAAAACAATTTCAGAATATCTAAAAAAAATTATTAAAAAGTTTGTCAAGATTAAAAATAAAAATGGGTGAAAATGAAAAAATTGAAATTCGTGATATTACTCGAATTGAGCGTATTGGTGCTCATTCGCATATCCGAGGATTGGGTCTGGATGACGTTTTAGAGGCACGTGCTGTATCCCAAGGTATGGTTGGCCAAAAGGATGGTAGACGTGCAGCTGGAATTGTTGTGCAAATGGTACGTGAAGGTAAAATAGCTGGAAGATGTATATTATTGGCTGGTGAACCAAGTACAGGAAAAACTGCAATTGCGGTAGGAATGGCACAGGTAAAAAAAAAACAAGAAAATTGCTTAACACATTTATCAGCAATAATTCTATTTTAGGCACTTGGTAGTGAAACACCATTTACTAGTATGTCAGGATCGGAAATTTATTCTCTTGAAATGGGTAAAACTGAAGCCTTATCACAATCAATGCGTAAAAGTATTGGTGTACGTATTAAAGAAGAAACGGAAATAATTGAAGGAGAAGTTGTTGAAATACAAATTGATCGTCCAGTTACTGGTACTGGCCAAAAAGTTGGAAAAGTTACATTGAAAACAACTGAAATGGAAACCAATTATGATTTAGGCAATAAAATCATTGAATGCTTCATGAAAGAAAAAATTCAAGCTGGTGATGTTATAACAATTGATAAAGCATCTGGTAAAGTTAGTAAATTGGGAAGAAGTTTTACTAGAGCACGTGATTATGACGCTACTGGTGCTCAAACTAGATTTGTACAATGTCCAGAAGGTGAATTACAAAAACGTAAAGAAGTTGTTCATACTGTAACATTACATGAAATTGATGTAATAAATAGTCGAACTCATGGTTTTTTGGCATTATTTTCGGGTGATACTGGTGAAATAAAACAAGAAATTCGTGATCAAATTAATAATAAAGTAATGGAATGGCGTGAAGAGGGTAAAGCTGAAATAAATCCAGGTGTATTATTTATAGATGAATGTCATATGCTAGATATTGAATGTTTCTCATATTTAAATCGTGCTTTAGAAAGTGATATGGCACCAGTTGTTATAATGGCAACAAATCGTGGTATAACAAAAATACGTGGTACTAATTATCGCAGCCCACATGGTATACCAATAGATTTATTAGATCGTATGATTATAATACGTACTGTCCCATATACAGAAAAGGAAATGAAAGAAATATTAAAAATACGTTGTGAAGAAGAAGATTGTATAATGAACTCAGATGCATTAACTGTCTTAACACGTATTGCTATTGATACAAGCTTAAGATATGCCATACAATTAATAACCACAGCAAATTTAGTTTGTCGTCGACGCAAAGCGACTGAAGTTACAATGGAAGACGTTAAAAAAGTTTATTCATTATTTTTGGATGAAAATCGTTCGAGTAAAATTTTAAAAGAACATCAAGATGAATATATGTTTAATGAAATTTCTGAGAAAGAAATTCAACCCATGGATTGTGGCGATAATTAATATACTATTTGTCATATAAAATTTTGTTCTTTCATTCAGAATATTGTAAAACTAATAAATGGTTTTGCTATTTATTGATGTTTAAAAAATGGTAATAGTTTTATTCTTCTATTTTAAATTTTAATAACTCGGACAAATATTTTCCCTTTTATTTCAACTCCTACACGTTAGTTATTGAAAATAATTAAATATTCGAATATAATCTCTTAAAAGCAGACGAAAATAACAAATTAATTTAATTAAAATTTCTAAATTTATTGGAATGTTTTTAATCTTATTGCTTTTTCTAACTTAAAAATTATAATTTTTTGAAATTTTCACAAAACAATTTTACAAAATTCGTAATAAATTTTATACGAAAAAAAAAAATTTAAAAATACATTTATAAATAGTTTTAGTAAGAAAATCTTTATATTTTTTATATCAATTGTTGTTGTATATTTTTGGTTTTATTAAAATTTTTCTAATCTAATTTTTCTCTAATAGAATAATTTGGTACATTGATTGGGATCATTTTAATATTAAACAATTAATTAAAAACATATTAAAAATTCAATTATATATCAAAAATACAAAAAAAAATAATATCATTTGTATATAATTTTCTTTAGAAATTTTCTATTTAATTAATATTTCCAATAAGATATGATACATAATCCCTGAATCCAAAATTTCCGATTAGTAGGTATATTTTTGTAAACTATTTAAATTTCTCTATTCCTATGGTTTTTCTATTTCTCTTATTTCGGATTCTCGGATTATTTAACATTTCCCTTTTTAATAACATATAAATTTAAGAACCTGCCATACTTCTAATCGAAAATTTGAAATTTAAACTTAAAACAAAAAAACTAAACTATATATATATACAATTAACTATTTGCACACTTCAGGAACTGGTGCTCGACCTGACGCTACTTTACATACCTCTCCAAACAGATCTTTTAAAATCGAAGCTTGCCGTCCTTGTGAGCCATCTAAGGTAATAGTTGGTATAAATGAAACTGGTGGTCGAAGGGCATTTGTAGCATCACCATGTATTTTTAAAAGCTCTGCACCATGTGGACTATCATAGCATTTTTGTATCAATTCAATTGTTTCGACTTTATGTTCTCGGGTGCACTAAAATTAATATTTGCAATTATTATATGTATAATTTTAATTTTCAATTATTATATACATATATAATTTTAAATTATATACATAATTTAAAAAAAAATTAAACATAGCACAATAAAATTTTAGAAGTATATACCCTTTCCATTGCTTCCTTTGGTAAACGATTATCACGAATCATACACGCGACAACATCTAAACGAGTTTTTGGATCTTCAATAGCTTCAACAGCACAAGCGTGATATATATTACCTTGGCATTCTAATGTTGAATGTTGACAATCAAATTTTAATGATCCATCCGGACCAATTTCAGTCTATCAAAAATTCATATTATAAATTAAATATCAATTAAATATTTTCTTTGCTGAGCAAAAAAAATTAAATTATTATTATTGTTATGTGAAGCAGAACAATTACTTTACCTTTGCTTTTCCGTATGGAACAAATTGTATTTCTATAAGATCAGGTGCTCGTTTATAAGCAGGCTGTAATTGTTTAAGTATAAAATTTTTGGAATCTGGACATAATGTTTCATAAAAAACCATTACTAAAACAGGTGCACCAAATGGTCTTTCTATTAATTTATCCTTCTTTGAAAGATTAATTATATCATAATCATAATGTTAATAAATATTACATGTTCTTTATTTACCATAGAAAAAATAGATGGAAGAAATCGTATGCATTGCCAAAGAATTAATATTACTAGTATAAGAATAAAAACTTTTTTATTAATCATATTTTCCACAAAAATTTGAACTTATCACCTACAAACTACCAATAAAAAAATGCTACGTTAACGTTGTTTTGTACACTTTGTTCTTTGTATTTTTGGAATACAAAAAATAGCTTTGTTTTTGTTGTGATTATTTTGACACGACAATTGATTTGAATTGAATTTAGAATTAGTGCTACCATTACAGATATTTAAATAACGTAACGTAGGTATAACACAACATATTTTACCAAACGTATTTGTCTGAATTATGGTACATCACATCTACATGTCGAGTATAGCAATTCAAATTCAAATTCAATAACTTTGAAAAACTACGGATAAAATGGTTAATGTGTTTTTTGTCAATGTTGGTACTATTTATATTGAATTTATTTATAAAGGTTTTCATTAATTATTATGACACAAAAAATATATTTTTGTACTATACTAAAAGTATTTTTTGTTACTACATTATTTAAACATAATGAAAATACATTATTTAAACATAATGAAAATAATACGCAATATGAATATGAATCTCCATTTTATGAACATGAATCACCATAAAATTTAGTCAATTATATGATTGATTAAAATATTTCAAATATATTTTAATTTTTTGAAAATTTGATCAAAGTCCGGTTCTAGCTCAAATTGGTAATTTATATCCCAGCGAAAAAACTTTTTACGTAAAATGTTCGACGTAGTTTTGACTTGCTTATTTCACGTCAAATGAACGTTGATAATTTGACGATGACGAGTTTCGGTGTACTAGTGGTCTTCACGACCTAAATATTTTTTCTTGATATTTTGATATTTTACGAAATAACGAGTTTTGATTGGTTGAAAAAAATATTAAAATATCACGATAGTGTCAAAAAAAATATCAAAAAATACATGCCGCTGGGCATGTATTTTTTGATATTTTGATATTTTGATATATATGTCAAAATACTACTGTCAGAAATTTTCTGTTTTGAAATTTTAAATTTTATTTTGTGTTGACGGGGATTATTGTTTATTAAAATTAGTATTGCAGTTTAAAATTAGTATTATTACATATTTACTTATTTTTCCTTAAATTTTTCCAATTCTAATTTTTAAAGATATTTGTTTAAATTATTTCAGTGCTACCAGATTATATAAATATGTAAAATAAACGTAAAAACATGAAATATTCAGTACTGCCAGACATAAAATGTAAAAAAAAATATCAAAATATCAAAATATCATGAAAAAATATTTAGGTCGTGAAGACCACTACTGTTTTTGCAAAGTTATTTGTCAAATTGAATATTACAGCATTTCATTTAGTTTGGTTTTGTTCTTTGTTCAAATTAGTTAATTTGCGAACGTGATTTTTTGTTATTGAAAATTTAAAATTGAAAATGATGCATCATATTTGGTATGTACATAATTAATGTTATTATAAAGCTTTTAAAAATATTATTTTTAGGAAAAGAAACTTAAACAATTTAAACCAACGCAAAATTACTGCCCAAATCCCAAATACTGCTGGATTAGCAAAATATATTCCTGACAATATTTTGGCCTAATAGAATTGGGACGGTTCGCATGGCCAAAGACTTTTCTTCATTGAAAAGCTTAAATTATGTGGGTAACTTTTTCCAATATTTGTTATAGCAACCTAATTTTAATTTTTTTTTAATTTGCAGGTGCTTGGTATAATTGCAAAAAGGGATATGCCACATCAATGAGAACCCAAATGCTGCTCGGCATAGGCGTTTTCAAAGAGTTAAAAAGACGACAATTAACGAAATGGATTTAAAAAGACTGTAATTTTTTTTTAACTTTTTATTAAAATTATATTTTAAGTAAAATCAATCGAAATTGATTTAAAGACTGAAATATTTGTTAGCTTTTTATTAAAATTATTTTTTAAGTAAAATAAGTCGAAAAGAATTTTAAAATACTGTAATTTTTGTTAACTTTTTTAATTATATTTTATTTTCTAAGTATTTATTTTTATTGTAGACTTTGTAAATAATTAAATATATTATGGAAAATTATAATTTTGTGTTATACCCGGGACACACCAAAATTGAAAACCTAAGTTTTCGCGAAAACTAGATCTAAAAACTTTTATAGTGACACACCAAAAATGGAGCGCGATTTCGTTTTCGAATGTCAAATTATGAAAATTATTTATTTAAACTACTCTACGTAAAACCCAAAAAAAATTAAAAATAGTAATTATTTGTTTTTAATGTCAAATTTTGATTTAATTATATTAAAAATTATTTAATAAAATTTAATTTTTCCTGTTTTTTTTTTTAAATTTTCGATTTTTTTTTTGATTTTTCACAAAAATGGCTACTTTTGTATGGAAACTTAGCTATGCCTACTTCAAAAATACATATCTTCTATTTTGTAATAGATGGCGCTAAAATATATTTTCGTGAAAACCTTAAAAATTTGTAGGTTTCGTGTTTTCAATTTATTCCTGAAAACTGTACTAAACCTTATGAATTTCCATTTTTGAACTTTGAAAACGCGAAAACTGAGTTTTCGGTCCTGTGTGTCCCGGGTATTATTTTATTTTAATATCAATTTTCTAGTACAAAATTCGCAATACAAACTTATTTTAGTTCGTTGAATGTTCCACCTAAATTTAACGTTTTGTGTTCCACGTAAATTTAACGTTTAGAGTTAAACGTTCTTTTGACGTCAAATAAGCACGTTGAAAATTTAAAAAATGTACTGAAATTTGCGGACATCGTTGAAAATTTTATAAGGGCATTTGACGGACTTTCAACGTGCGTTCAACGTGAAACATAAACGACATTTTTACGTAAAAACCACGTCAAAAATCGCACTGGGATTTTGTAGTTATTGAATTTCGAAATTTCGAATTCGCATTATTTGACAAATAACGAGGCAGCTGTGACAGTGACGTCTGTCATTCTTTTAGTTGTCCACCAAAAGTTTATTGTCGTTGTCGCGCTTACAAAATAGTCAATTCTCCTCATTTTTTATTTATATAAAAATATAATAAATTAATTAAAAAATAAAGGAAATAATAAAATAAAAAGAAAATTGATAAAATTTTATTTATAAAAATTAATAAAACGATTTCAAATCGTGTCATAGAAAAAAATTTATAATTTTTTGTTTTTATTTAAAAAAAAAAATTCAAAAATATTTCTAATCAGAATTTTGCAAAAAAAGAAAAAGAAATGAATATGATAAAGTAGACATAAGAATTTAAAAGTTCGAACTAATATATCACCTTTTTATAATAAAAGAGATATGATTTTTTTAAGTGTGCATGACTTAAAGTGATGCCGCAAAAAAAATTTGGATACGTTTAATTGAAAATAATTTTTTTTTGTGATTTGTTTTCTTTATAAATTAATTTAATTTTTTTTACTGTTGTAACTTTTTTTAAACACAAAAAACAGAAAATTTACCAAAAAATAGAAAACTATGGATAAATTAATTTTAAATCGGACTAGTAATGGAAAAATATCTAAATTCAAAAATAATCCAACAAATAATAAAAATTTAAATAATAATCATATTAATTTTAATTATCGATTAAATTATTTGTTTTTTCTTATTTTGATAATATTTAATTTTATTATTAATGAAACATCAGCAGAAATATCAATTGCTGATGGTGATGATCATCCAATATTAGAAGATGTTAAAATTGGATTAGATAATAATAGTAATAATAATACTAATAGTAAAATAACTTTGGAAGCAGCTAAATTACGTCATAATGGGAATAATAATGAATATAATATGGGAAAACACGAGAGGTAAGAAATAAAAAAAAAATGTTTAAAAAATATATTAATATTTTAGTGCATATATAAAAAGCATGTGTGCTACTAAATTTTCATATAGGTATACTAAGTATACATATAATTTACGTATACCTTATAGATATGTATGTATAATATAATATAAATGTCCTTGACTTACCTCCTATTATACAGAAAAAGAGCACATGAGTATATAAATTTTAAAAGTAAAATCAGTACCTAAATATTAATAGTATAGTTAGTACATTGCACTTTTATATAAAAAAAAGTGTTATGTTATGTCAGTTATATAAACATGAACATTACTAAAATTATTTACTTATTTTAAAAACTGGATCATCGTGAAATCTATAAGTATAAATATAAATAAATTATAAACAGATATCCTTTGATAAAAATACGTATTAGAATGTTTCTGATTAGAACTTTTCAATTATTGATAGATAAGAACCCTAAAAACACTCTTTTTTAAATTACATAAGTATAAATATTGAATTGTGAAATACTTATCTAAATTATAAATAGAAGCCATAATATACAATCACACTATAAAGTTACAGAAAAATCAAAATTACTCATATACTTACAAATTTAATATTTAGAATAAATTATACTTATGCATTTAATTTAATTAATGAGTTCAATGTGCGCGATATGAAATTTGACATTATACTTATGTCAAAATTTTATTTTTGTCATCATCACCATAGATAGAAGATCACATAAGTAATTATAATACTTAGAATTAGGGGAAAAAACATAAAGTTATAAGTATATATAAGAATATTAATAAATTATTAATAAACTGCACATTATTGCAACAAGTAAAGAAGAAAAAAAATCCCGCTTTTTTGTAACAAAACAAACTGTAATATAAAAATGAAATTTTTTTTGGCGCAATTTTATTTTTATATAAATAAGGTAACTTATGCCAATATCGATAATGTGTATGCAATATTTTTTTATACTAAGTATATTTGATGTTGAAATATTGTTTTAAATTTAGTTGTACAATTAAGCAAATAAAATCGTTATGTACTTAAATACTTATAAGCCATATTAGAAAATTCACTGTTATATTATAATATTTAAAAATTGGTCAATTAAATTTAAAATATATAAGTATATACTTATAAGTATATACCGTATAAGATAAATCTGTAATAATAATGCTGCGGTGCGCAATCGGACCATTGTAGAGTTTTTCTTATAAGTACTTACTATGCAGCGCCTCCATTGACAATAATTTGAATTTGAAGTATTTTTTATAATTAAGTATACCTTTATAACTATGAATATTTACAATTATGGCCACAAAAAAAAAACCCTCTTGGACAAAATATAGAAACTTTATATAGAAACTTTAAATTTCAAATAGTTTTGTTTGTATTGTTCTTTCCTAACCATGTTCTATCTATCAGAAATTTATATTTACAGAGTATAATTAAAAAGCAGTTTGAAATAGTTGAAACGACAAACAAAAGCAAATTTTAAAATCAGAAAATAAATTTTTGTAAGGTAGAAAACATTTACGATATAATTTTATTTTTTATATTTATATATAGTAACAAAAGAATTGAATAGTAAATTTTGCTAAATCCCGTAAAATATTTAATAATGTAAGTTAGTAATTAAATTTCCGAGTATACAAAATAATATTAATTATAAATAAAAAAAATGACTTCACGATAATAAAATATTAATCATTGTTTCTGATTATTATTTTTTATTAGTAAGTAAATTAAGTAGGGGAGAGCGACATACAGTGACACACTTTTTTTCAAACGAGTGTAACTTTTTTTTGGAAATAATGTTATCTACTTATATTACTTTAAAAGTTTCGTTGAAGAGTTCTGAAAATAATAAAAAAGCAAGAGGAATTAAATTATTCCTTTTAAAAAGCAAGAGGAATTAAATTAGTTAATAACATTTTTGTCAACACACCTCTATCTGTTGCACTGTTAAAAATGGTGCCATACAGTGACACAAACAGTATCCTACTATGACACACTGGTATATTTCAGTGACATCAGTGATAATTTTATAAAAACTTTTCATTAAAAGACATAAACTATTTATAAAAAATAGTTTTATTGAATACCTATAACCTATTTTTATATATAAAAATTCCATTTTTTGTTTGTTTTAGACTTCACATATATGATAAATTATTAAAATTATTTAATTAATTTCTCTGAAGAACTAAAAACAAAGCGAATTCGTAGTGTTTTATAAAATAACAAACAACCAAAATAAAATGATATATAATTCAAAATAAAAATATTTAAGTATATATAGAGAAATATTGTAAAATTTAGAGAAATATTTTAATTTTCCTTTTGTCACTGTTCGAACACTGACGCTGTGTCACTGGTTGAAAATTTTTTTTTCTATAAATGCATTTTTTTTTAATTTTATTTATATATTGAACTAATTTTATTTATGAAATTTATTAATATTAATACCTATATTTTATGGTAAAATTATAATATTTACAATAACTACTTCCTTTAAATTTTTATTTAAAAAGAGACTTCACTAGAAAAAATGCACTTTTAATTTTTTACGATGTTAAGGCGAGTGTACATAAAATGTAAGTAGGTCAGCAGAAAGAGAATAACAAATAACAAAATCATTGTTTGAGGACGAAACGTCGAAACATGTGCGTTAGGAAAATATTTTGAATGTGTCACTGTTTCACCTGTGTCACTGTATGTCGCTCTCCCCTATATAAATTTTATGGGGCTTTCAATATTTATTATCAATTTAATTTTTTTGTTTTACAATTTTATGAAATTATTATACGGTATATAAATTTTATTAAAATTGCAAAACAATTTATATAAATTAAGACACTACGTTTATAATTTAGTATATTGTAAAGTTTCTCAATAATATTAAATTTAAATATTTATAAATGTACATATATATATATATACATAGGTATTGCCAAATTTATATATATACAAATTTATATACATAATGTAAAATTTGAATATTCCTATAAACAAAAATTATTAAATATACATGTATCTCCTATTTCTTTCGCAGATAAAATTAATTTCATATTCAAACATTTTGTTATACTTACTTATAATAATAATAAGCACTTACATAAGTATTTTACTCCGAAATTGTAACATTATTGCTGTGGAAACCTAATACTGTTGTTGATGTTCAATAAGAATGAAAACGAAATGCTTATCAAAAAATACTAATTTAAACCTCAGTGGGTCGTATATTTAAAAATATATATTAATACCAATTTCTTTTCAGACATACTTTCTTACACCCTCCATGGTGTAGAAAATTTTTGCGTTCTTTTTTTACTACACTTTCTACACCTTTTTTACATCAGCGCCTAGAAAAAGTGTACACTTTTCTACACCTTCAAATTTGAAGGTGTAGAAAGTGGAGATGTAATTAATTTTTTTTTTTAATTTTTTAAGGTGGAAATATATACTATTCGTCAATTAAATAATCACAAATTATGAAAAACAGTATAACAATTTAAAATTATAAAGAATTTTGTCAGGGTATAATAAAAGTATGTTTTTTTCATACTTTACACTTTCCTACACCACAGATTTTTGACAGTGGTGTGGTGTAGAAAAAAATTTCTGAAAAGAAATTGGTATAAGTATAGAGTTTGAATTGCAGATCTTACCCCAAATGTTAAAATAAAGAAAAAATACAATGTGTCTGTCACATGAACTCCTCCCAAACGGTGAACCGTAGCGACCTGCTATTTACAAATGTACTGTATACTGCCTGTAATTAATTTCAAAGTCAACTGTGCTGATTTCACCTTTCAACTATCGGTAGGTTCAATTCCTATCGCTCCTGCATTAATGTTGTGGTGAAAATGGTAAAATCTTCAGCAAAACCCTTTTTAGTATTGAGTCCCGTGCCAACTGCAGTGCCACCTTGTGCAAGCTCATATATATCACTTAAAGTTGATTTTACTCTCTCTATCCCCTTTTTAATCTGGACTGCATAGCCAGAGAGCTCCTGTCCCAGTGTTAGGGGCGTCGGGCATAGTTGGGTAATAAATCTGGTTTATAATAAATGTGAAAAAGAAATAAAAAAATCTCTTTTAAATTCTTTCAAAAAAATTAATATTTATTTGATTTGAAATATAATATCGGTAACTGGTGTAGATTCTATATTAAGGATACGAATATAATAAGTAATCTTAATTTAGACAGTAAAATGGAAAATTAATATTATTGGCTGTTAAATATAACAGATAATACTTATACCAACGAATATATGTATTAGAATCGCGGTTGTCTATTTATATTTATTGATTTGAAATAATTCATTCATAAATAAATTTCTCAAAATAGATATACATATGTTAATATGTTATGTATGTAGCTATACTTAAATCATGATCTAATAATACAAGGTCTACTTGATAGTTCTATCGATGAAATATATTTTTTATATGAAATTAATGGTGTGTTTCTTATTTACACTCATATCAATCTGATCAATCTAAAACTGTTTCTTATTTCGGCTCAGATCAATAAATTTGAGAATCCTATATATTCCTACCAAGATTTTTATTCTACCCAGCAAACATTGTATAGCATTTTTTTATCTGAAAAATTTCAATGTTTTTTATTTCACAAGTCAGATTAATCTGATATCAGATTTAAAAGAATCTAGTTGATCTAAAGATTTAAATAAGAAACACACCAAATATATATATAACACTAAAATATCTTCCCACTAAAATATTTTCTACAAAGCAAATCTATGTACGTCATTAAGAAAAAAATGGCGAGTATCAAATTATATCCAGCAGACCTTCATGTACTTAAATTTAAAATATTTTATACTTATTTGATTCATAAATATATTGACCGACTGTGTAAATGTAACAAATAAAATTTAGCAAATTTAAAAATATACTTATAGGTTAATAATTTTTTTTTTCGAAATATATACATACTTATATTACAATCTTAAGTTTATTCAAAAAAGCATACCATATTCATACATATATTTATTTCCATTCCTTTTACTTATACATATACTTACCAATTTTTGACTTAAATCGGATGACGAAAAATTTCTAAGCGTTTGAAAAAGTGTATTTTTGTATAGCGTCTGGTGGACACGGATTTCCTTATATCTGAAACGATATCAAGGAATGACTCGAAAACCTCGAAAATAAAGTATCAAAATATTACTTATTTAGTAGATATACTAAAAATATTGATCATCTAGAAGAATTTCGGTAATTCTTACTCAGATTCTATTTACAAATAAGAAAATGATATATGTAATTCGTAACTTGAATTTAATATACTTATGTAATTACGAGTATTAATTTATCAAGAATTGCGAAAATGTGTAATTCAAGAATTTCTTACTAATAAAAATGAGAAATATTTTTAATATAGTCCAGTCCAGATGATTACCATATAAGATAAAATTCATTTTCTGATGATTTAGTTATGTGCAAATGTTATGTTTTCGGTGTAAAATAATATGTAATAAAATCCCTGTTAAAATTGTAATTATATTAAGTATATGTAAAAATATTTAGGTTTGTATTTAAAAATTCTAAATTTATTTTTATTATAAGTAAAGGAAAAAAATTGCTCATAAAGATAATATCCGGTGCTCCGTATAAATTTTTAATTAATTGAAAAAATATTTTTATAAAAATTATAGCTGACTAATTATAAAAAATTTCTTTCTTATGAAAAGTATTTATATATATACATTATTATGACAACTTTGCTGATTTTTAAAAATTCTTTACTTTAGTTATACTCGTATTTATTTTAATATCTTTATAATCGTATATTTATACAATATATAATTTAACAAACAATTTAAACGTTAAATATATTTACATTATTTTTCGATGATCAGTATTTAATAGTTTATTTTGATCTTTTGTTTATAAAAGTAAATAAACTAAACGTTGAGTTTTGAGTATAATATAAGTATGTGTATGTCACAGATTCAGTTTTGATTTATATGATAAATTATAGTTTTTTGTCATAAAATGAAATATAAATATATATGCTATTTAATATCTGTATATATAGTATCTGGTATCTTGTTAATACCAATACAGTTTATAATACTTACTTTTTGATTAATTATATAATATAAGTATAGGATCATTACGTGTACAATTAATTTAGTTTTCTATGTATAAGTACTATATAACCATAATGTTTTATATTTTATTTGTAATAGTTATAACTTTGAATTATATTTCCTAAAGGACGTTTTTAGACATTGCCGTGTGCAATTTTAAGTATCAATGCTCTGCAGTTGATTTTATCTTATTGCCAAGTTATATCCAGATTTTGTCTGAGAGTAATTATACTTTGTTTGAGCACCTCCTCTGCCGCTGTCCGGTGCTCGCGTCGCGAGTACGGGAGTGCAAATTCTAGGATTCGCTTTCGCATCACGTCTTTCGAAAAGGTGTCCAAAATCGGCTTCACAACCCTATTGAAATCCTTAGATCTGGTGAACAAAGCTCTATAACAACTTTCATTACGATATTTCAGTGGAATCGCTGTAGGGACCTGTAAAGGTCTATGCGTGGCTGATTCCGCCACTTCAACCTAACCCAAAAACCTTCTGCTTGTTAAAAAATTTCTAGGCTGATACTGCATTAGTTTTAGTCTAAATAGAATCTTTTTAAAACATTGATTGATATTGCTATGAAATAAAATTTTATATATGTATATTAGGTACCTGTCTCGGCACCTGTCACCGGTGAAATCCAAATACCGCCATAAAAAAACATATTACTAAAATACAAAAGAAAAGTATAAGATTTTTCAAACTTGTTATTTTATAAATATTTAATTGTTTAGTAGTGCAATTTGATATTTTTTAAATCGATTTTTGATAATAATTTCTTTAAAAAATTTAATTTGTTATATAAAAAAAGTTATTTAAATTATGGCGGTAATTGGATATAGCAATTTTGTAAAAGTACCCATCTACCGCCCAAATTGGCGGTAATAGGGGACAAAGATATAATTTTGAAATTAATTTAATTTTTAGAAATCTATATATACATTTTATTTGATAAAAACGCACAATATGTATATGTGTAATTGACTATATTTCCACATAGTAAATTTAAAAAACTATTTCAAATAATTTTTCATTCAACTTTATTATTAACATTTACTTGATCTAGCTACTACACTGGCGGTAGTTGGGTGTTTACTTACTTAATATGCAATTATTATATCATTACGAATATGATTTACATAAATAAGAGTTCTTCATTAATATCATTATCGTCATGAAATCTAATTTTTCAAATTTATTATTTTAAATACTTTAAACTAAATTTTTATATTAACTAGTAACTATCTGTTAATTTAGTGTTTATCTTACTGTTAGTTTGTTATCGTATATGATGGCTATAATCAGAGACCAATTTTCTACTTATTATTCATTCACTGGTAAAATATTAATAAAAATTAACTATTAAATTTTATATATCCAATATATGGTATTATGGCCTACGATCTTTTTTTATAATAATTATTTTAATAAATAAATTAAAAAACTATAAATTTTTAAATTAACGTAAAATTGAATGTTTTTTTAATCAATATGTAATTAGAACCAACGACATACAATGTACATTGCTTTATAAAATATATATATGTACTTAAAGGTTTAAGATTCTGCATATCTGTTCCCTGAAATATAAAATATTTAATTAAGAACTAGAATTTTTCTATATCTAAGAATATATAGAAATGTATGCATTTTTTCTATTTTTTTATATTAATTATGATTCTAAATAAATTAATGCTTCATTCCTAATCAAAATTATTATATATTTAATATGTATAAATATCGATTGAGTTCGATTATAAATGCCAATTCAGTAAACTTATTGTATAATTTAACAATAAATGTTAAATTAAATTCATTTGTATTATTATTTCGCCTCAAATTATTCTGTGTATTTTTTAATTATAATTAATAACTTTAAGTCAAAATAATTAAGTATACTATATCTACAAAAAATTAACCCTTTGTAGCACCATGTTGCAAATTTATTTTAACGTTAAAGCGCATTATTACTATACAAAATAATAAAAAATAAAGAAAAAAATGTACATATCCTTGTCCTTTTAATTTATATTATCTACCGTGAAAAAAAATTTGGTAGAAATCAGAGATAATAAGTTACAAAGGGTTAAAAGAAGTTGACGGATTTATCAAACAAAAAAATAGACTATTACAATTAATATTATACTGTATATAAATTGATCACCGCCAACATAAATGGTTCAAACTAAATAATGTTTTTGAATAAGTAAAGGCTCTGGTCCATTAGTCTTGTTAAAAGTTGTGATGACTTTTTAAAAGTCGTCACCACTTTTTTCTAGCAAAAAAGAAAAGAGATAACATGTAAAATTATACAGTACAGAGAGAGATAAAAATTCCCACTCTTTAACAAAATTTCGAAATATTTATGACATTTCGAATTTATTTTTTTATTTGAAAATAATTTTGAAATTGTACACACAACACAGAAAATTAAATTTGTTTTTATATTTGTGATTTCTAGGTCTAGTTAGCATTAAATTAGACACAATTAATTTTTATATATAAAGTATGTACCTTTTTATTTTATTATTATTAAAAATAAACTTTATTGAAAAAATATAAAATTTAAAAAAATAGATTGCCATTCAAAAAATGTAGAATTTTTCAAAAAATTATGACAAATATTTTAAAGTATATGTCAAACGCCAACTTTTATTAAAAAAAGTTGTTAATTATCAACTTTTTTTCGGATGCAACCACTTTTTTTCGAATACAACAACTTTTTTTCGAATACAACCACTTTTTTGTTGGATTCGACGACTTTTTTTTCGGATACAACCACTTTTTTTCGATAAAAAGTCGTTGTTCCCTCTTTATCGCACGCATACTTTTTTGTATCTTGCATCACTTCTTCTAGAAAAAAGTGGTGACGACTTTTAAAAAATACTAGTGGACCTGGGCCTTAAGTACATTTTTATTAATTTTTATTTTCAAAACTTTGATGAATATTAATTGATATATAAAATTTTGGTTTATATAAGTATTTAATACTTTTGGAAATTGATCAAATAATTTATAGGGCGGCAAATTAGTTCTTATTTAATGGTAAACATTCAAAGTTGATCAATTTCAATTTTATTAAATTAATTTAATTTTAATTTATGTATTTCTTTTTTTTTTTTTTAAGTTTATTGTGTGGATACGATGAAATCTTTTTATATATAATTTTATATATTTTTATGAACATTATTTTATTTTTCATTCATCACTGATTCTATTTTAAGTTTAGGCTTGGTAAATTTTTAGCACGATGACGAAAATTTTAAAATAATAATTAGAAATATAGCTAAGAGTATAAGTATTATATGTATAAAGAATAAATAATAATTTCATAAGTGAACAATAATTTACATAAGTCGATGTTTTATATATTTTTTTGAAAAATAAATATTTTTGAGCATATATGCTATGGCTATGCTATATACCGTATTTATAAATAAGTATAAGTATATGTACAAATATATATAGGCATATTGCATATATGTACATATAAGTGGCGACTAATTTTTTATTTATTTTTCATTTAATAAAGTATTTCTGTTAATTTAATTACTTATGTGGGAAATTGAAAATTTTTAAATAAAGAAATATAAATATTTATAATTAATATTTTTTTATCTTAACTTAATACCGAATTAATTGGTTCTGAAAGAAGTACAGCAGTTTAAAATATAGTAAATTGAATTAATTTACAAACATGGTTGAACGGATTTTTTCTAATATTTTACAACATATTCTGTTATTCGAATACCTGGACTTATAACAGACTGATGAAATATATATACGATTTAAATGGAATTATATTGGATCTAATTACCAATCATAATTGAATCGATTTTTAACTTTAGTTGAAAAAGTACTGATTCTTTAATTAAATGGTTACAAATATTTTTGAAATTCATACAAAATTAAATACCGTAAATAAAGTCATATAAAAATAACTCATAATTTATTAATACATATTTGAATTTTTTTTGTGAATAAATATTAATTGCTTTATATAATTAAAAAACTAAGAATTCTTATTATATTTTATAGAATTTTTATAAATATTAAAAGCCACCACAAATAAAAAGTAAATTTGTATGTTTATACTATATAAAATCAAATCAAAAATCATACCAGGAGGATGTAATAATGTGTACATATAAACAAAATAAAAAATTAAGTATATGTATTTCTTAATTGAAGAGCGTACAAACCACAATCAATTATATATTATACAATTGAAAACTATCTATTCCAAAATTTCCTATAGCCATCATTACACACATATATATGACAATCTATTCATTTTCTAAATATAATTTTTAATATTATTTATAAAAACAAAAATTAAATTAAATTACACATAAAGTATTTGTATATCACTTATTGTTGGATTTTTATTTTAACTTCAACTAAGTATATATAAGTATAATATGCAATTTTTATAACTGACCTGATGCTCATTTGTAATTATTTACTTCTAAATGAACTATTTAGTCACAAGCTGATAAATGAAGGCGCTCGTATTCGATTTATTTGTCTTCTTCTGATTACCTTCAAAAAAATATGTATAAAAAATAAAATAGTGTGTCATTTGAAGTAATCATTTTGAAGTAATTCATCATTGTGTGGAAAACAGAAAATTAAATATACATAGTCATAATGTTATACATAGTATTACATCATACATTTTTATTCATTACATTTAACAAAGTAATTAAATATATGTAAAACAACGATAATGTTTGTTATTAATTATTTAAAATTAATCTTGGTTTGTGTGCTAATGCTAAGGTTGCAATATATTTTGATGTTATTGTATTAATTCCCGGCGAATCAACTTTAAATTGAGTTGTAAATAAAAAATGATCAATTAATATGAGGACAATATACCAGCAGTTGGATCATTGCCTCACTACTAAAGCCATTAGCTTGTTTTCAATGAGTTAGTTTTTTTTCAATGGAAAGGAATCTAATGACTCCAATACCAATTGCAATATAATGTTCGGATGAACTTGTTGCTAAACTTTGAGGAATAAATTATTCTGTTACGAAATTCAATTAATAATTAAGTATAAATTTTTTTAATTTAAATAATAATTTTGTTTCACAAATTATCTAACTGTTAATTTTCTGTTAAGTGACTGTGCTATGCATTAACAGTCTTTAATAATCTATTTATTATATTTACTGAATATATTGATAAAAATTATTAAGTCTTAGCTTAATAAATGATTAAATATTTAATTACGGAAAGTTGTAAATATTTTCAAAACAATTTTAAATAACTTTTTTTTTATTAGTAAGTATTTAATCTTGAAAATTTAAAATTGGTATAAGCTGTAAGAATGGTTAAATGCCAACATTTGATTGATTATATAGTATACTGTCACAATGTTGTTATTTTGCATAAATATTAGATCATAAAGAAATTCTTTTTACATTCAGCAATACAATTTTTTTTTTATTTGACAATAAGCCAAAAAATCTATCTCTACTACGAAAAAATAGTATTACATACTACATATTTCCAATTAATATATAAGATTTATTTAGGAAAAAAAAAGTGGGTCATAATCTAGTAAACAAATGAATTATATATAAAATAGATATAACAAAATCTTAATATCATATATATACATATATAAAATACAAAAAATTCGAATTCATAATTTTATTGTATGTACTGATATTTGAAATATAATTTTTATTTTTATAGTGGCCATCGTAAATTTCGTTCAGCAAATAATCAACAACCACATAAACGAAATTTGGGAACAGTTCGTATTGATGGTTTTCGAATTGAACATAATCCAAAAAAACCTGAAGATCCAGATGAATCTGGTATACCATTAATACTTAGTAGTTATGATGTAGTTATTCGAGTTTTTGGTACTGGGTTTACAGAAAATACATTTATAGCATTTTCCCATGAAGAAAATCATTATGGTGGTTCATGTTTAGTAACATCAACCGGATTATTTCGTATTGATGTAAATTCAATAACAGATAAAACAGCATTATTTAATATTAATTTACCAAAAAGTGATGGAAGAGTATTTTATTTTTGTGCAAAAAATGATGACCATATAAATAATTCGGTAATATTAAAAATACTTTAATTATATATTTATATATACATATATATTTTATAATTTATGAACTATATATGTATATTTTTTGTAGAAAGATGCTAAATTAACTGAACCATTAATACATCAAGGATCTGACTCTTGGTTACGTATAAAAAGTTTTGAACCATTTTTACCGTTATGGGCTGGAGTTACAATTATTTTAATATGTTTAACATTTTCTGCTTTATTTTCTGGTTTAAATTTAGGTTTAATGGCACTTGACAGAACAGAATTAAAGGTGAATAATTTTATTTTAAATCAAAGTACAATAACTTTATCACACTTTTTTATTATACATGATACATCGACTTCCCTATTGTAGTATTAATTTATTCACTATATAATAATATTTTAATAAAATTCTAACTATTATTATTAATTATAGATTTTACGTAATACTGGTTCACCAAATGAACGTCTTTATGCTAAAAAAATTCAACCAGTACGTGATCATGGAAATTTTTTACTTTGTAGCATTTTATTGGGAAATGTTCTTGTAAATTCAACATTTACAATATTATTAGATAGTCTAACATCTGGTATTGTTGCAGTTATATCATCAACCATAGCAATTGTTATATTTGGTGAAATAACACCACAGGTAACACAAAATATTCTTATATTAATACTAATATATTATCTATTTATATTAATAATTCTTTTTTATATATTTCATATTTATTTGTAGGCAATTTGTTCTAGACATGGTTTAGCTGTTGGTGCTAAAACAATATGTATAACAAAAGCAATTATGATAATAACATTTCCATTAGCATATCCAACATCAAAAATATTAGATTACATACTAGGTGAAGAAATTGGCAATGTATATAATCGTGAAAGACTTAAAGAATTAGTGAAGGTGAATATTTATTTTTCGATTTCCATATAAGTAAACTTTATAAAATATATGTATAGTGATAATATATTTTTTTTACTTTTTCTGCTTATCATAAAATAAATATAATAAAATTGAAAAATAAATATAATTTAAAAAAACTGTTTTTTTTTTTGGGTTAGGTGACAAATGATGTAAATGATCTTGATAAAAATGAAGTAAATATTATATCTGGTGCATTAGAATTACGTAGAAAAACTGTTGGCGATGTTATGACACATATTGATGATGCATTTATGTTATCATTAAATGCTATTTTAGATTTTGAAACTGTATCTGAAATAATGAAATCTGGTTATTCACGTATACCAGTTTATGATGGTGAACGTAAAAATATTGTAACATTATTATATATAAAAGATTTAGCATTTGTTGATCCAGATGATAATACACCATTAAAAACATTATGTGAATTTTATCAAAATCCATGTCATTTTGTATTTGAAGATGTTACATTAGATATTATGTTTAATCAATTTAAAGAAGGTAATAAAGGACATATGGCATTTGTACATCGTGTTAATAATGAAGGTGAAGGTGATCCATTTTATGAAACAATTGGTTTAGTAACATTAGAAGATGTTATTGAAGAATTAATACAGGCTGAAATTATTGATGAAACAGATGTATTTATGGATAATCGTACAAAAATAAGACGACAAAAAGTACAAAAACAAGATTTTACAATATTTGCCGAACGTCGTGAAAATCAAAAGATACGAATATCACCACAATTAACTTTAGCAACATTCCAGTACTTAAGTACATGTAAGTTATATATATAAATTATTATTTATATATATATATATATATTTATGTAATTATTATGAAATTCTTTTTTTTTTTAGAAATATTCATATAAGAATACTGAATATATATTTTTAAATAATATTTTAAACTAACAAAACTTGATTATTTGTTTTACAATCTTTAATACAAATTTTACAATAGTTAATACTAATAGCTTTTCCAATAACCATTTTGATATTATATAACTATAATTTTAATCTCAGATTATGAAAAGTTTTATTTATATGAATATAATTCAACAGAAATATATTATTTTAGCACATTAGCTTATCTTTAAAATTTTATAAGTAATATTATCATCAAATTTTTTTATTACTTAAGTTTATTTTTTTTTTCTGTGTGCTGAGATTTATATATTAAGTTATCAAAATTTTTAATTCAAGGAAATAATTTTAATACCCGGGACACACAGGACCGAAAACTCACTTTTCGTGTTTTCAAAGTTCAAAAATGTAAATTCATAAGGTTTAGTATAGTTTTCAGGAATAATACCCGGGACACACAGGACCGAAAACTCAGTTTTCGTGTTTTCAAAGTTCAAAAATGGAAATTTATAAGGTTTAGTACAGTTTTCAGGAATAAATTGAAAACACGAAATCTACAAATTTTTAAGTTTTTCACGAAAATATATTTTAGCGCCATCTATTACAAAATAGAAGATATGTATTTTTGAAGTAGGCATAGCTAAGTTTCCATACAAAAGTAGCCATTTTTGTGAAAAATCAAAAAAAAATCGAAAATTTAAAAAAAAAACAGGAAAAATTAAATTTTATTAAATAATTTTTAATATAATTAAATCAAAATTTGACATTAAAAACAAATAATTACTATTTTTAATTTTTTTGGTTTTTACGTAGAGTTGTTTAAATAAATAATTTTCATAATTTGACATTCGAAAACGAAATCGCGCTCCATTTTTGGTGTGTCACTATAAAAGTTTTTAGATCTAGTTTTCGCGAAAACTTAGGTTTTCAATTTTGGTGTGTTTTTCTTTGTACCATCATACTTAGTACGTATTTACCAACATTTTCACAAAAAAAAAGTATAAGAATTGAGATTAACAAAATACAAATTTTAATTTATAAATCATTTATTTTTACCCGATTCTATTTCTATGAAGAACTAACTACCTTTTTAGTAAATTAATTATAATTTTTTGTTTTCAATTAATTCAAATATATGTAATTTAAATATTTTCAATTATTCTATTATAGCTGTAAATGCATTTAAGAAGGATTCAATATCCGAGACTATATTGCGACGTCTGCTTAATCAGGATATCATAAATAATATTAAATATAAGGGCAAAGAAAGAAATGATCCATCATTATTAATATATGAACAGGGTAAACCTGTTGATTTCTTTGTACTTATATTGGAAGGTAGAGTTGAAGTAACTGTTGGACGGGAGAATTTAGTATTTGAAAGTGGTCCATTTACTTATTTTGGTACACAAGCTTTAGTACAAAATTTTAGTTTAGGTAATATATAAAATTTAATATTTTATAAATTTAAAAAATACTATATAAATTTTTTATTTATTTATTTAGAATCCTTACCTCAAACACAACAAATACAAGGATCTTTACAATCATTAAATATTGATGCATTGGTTAAACATTCATTTATTCCAGATTATTCAGTACGTGCTACAAGTGATGTTATTTATATAGCAATTAAGAGAAGTTTATATTTAGCAGCTAAGCGTGCAACATTACTTGAAATATCACAAAAAATGGGTGATGATCCTAGTAGTGATCCAATCGATGATGAAGTTGAAAAAGTAAATAATAAACAACTTTTTTTTTTTATATAACTCTTTTTTTTGTATTTTTCTTTTGAAAATCAGTGTTCATTAATGTTTTCATTATTAAAAGATGAAGAAAGAAAAAAAGTATAATTTAGATATACAGAATGAAAATTAATTTTGAATTAATAACAATTGAATTGGGTTAGTCTCAACAATTAATTTATATTATTTTTGTTTAATTTATTTTTTCAACATATAATTTAAAATATTTTTAAAAAAAAAATCAGCTTAAAGATAATACTACTTAGCATTTATTATACTTTTTAACATACATATGTGAATGTATATATGTCACATACGTAATAATATTTTATATTAGTTTATATATGATTTTTGTTTGTAATTCTATATACTGCAAATACTTATTTAAATATATTATATTATTTGCTTTTCTTTATTGTAGCTTTTGCATTCACTTGAAGAAGATGATCGAAGTATACGAAATAATACGAACACTGGTGGTCGTCATACACCAAAGAATCAACATCATACAACACATGCAATTATTAATAATAATGAAAATAAACATACAGATGATAGTAGTACTTCACCATCTCCAACCCATCAAGCATCAGTAGGTATTATTAATTTAATAAGAAAAAAAAATCAAGATGATCATCGGAATGATCTTATTATGTATGCTAATAATAAGGAATCAATTCAACCAAATGGTCCACAACAACCACAGCAGCAACAACAACAATCAGCTAGTAGTCCAAATTCATTACAAACATCATTTAATCAACATTCAGCATCGTTATTGGGATCACAACAAACTAGTAATAATAGTATGGCTGTAATACAAAATTTATCATCAATGGATGATAGTTGTGATGAACAACAACAAATCTCACCAAAAAGTGGTGATGGGCGTGGTAGCGGTTTTGTTAGTATTGATTTTGCTGATGCTAGTGATAATATTACACCTGGTGCTGGTGATAATATTGAAAATAGCAATATTGGTGTTACATATATAGTAGCTGCAATGGTTGATCAAAAAGATGATAATATCACAACTGCTGATACACCACTTTTAGTTGATGATAATAAAACTAATAATTCTGGTAATTTATCAAAATGCTAACATTTCGCATATTAACAAAAAATGAAATGTGGTGTTCTTGTTAATGAATGGAAAATGTATATTTTTGTGTATGAGTCATATGGTATTAACCATGTTAATTTAATATAATTAGAAAAAGAAATTCAATAAAACAAAACAAGTTCAATTAACAATTTATATGTTAAAATATATACATATAAATATACATATAAATATATACATATAAATATATAAATGCTATATTTATATATATAAATATATATATATATATATATATATATATAATATATATATATTGATACATTTTTATTTTGTTTTTTTATTTTTAAAGTGAAAGAAAATATTAAATAGAATATTTAAATAGCAAATAAAAACTCTTTTTTTTTAAGTTTAGACTCTAAATTAAGATAGATAGTAAATATATAATTGCTATTTTTGTATGCAAAGTTTTTTATATATGTTGTTAGTTTGTTCCTTTTGCATTTATAATTTGTAATAGTATTTTTTTTTTTGAAATAATAGTAATAATATATAAATAAGCAAAACTGTAAATTGTTTTTGGACAAAATTTTTTTAAAATAAAATATAATTTCGGTTTTGTAGACTTTATTTAAATTTATAAATATAATTGTACTTAAGTTGAAATATACATATTGTGAAGAAAACATTTTAAAATTCATTTATACTTAATGCGAGTAAAAAAAAAATTAGTTCCCTGTTAAATTTTTTTTATTACACAAAAAAAAAGCTTTATTTAATTTTAAATCCTTCTCTTTAAGATATTTTTTGTTATTACTACCATGTATAAATTTATTATATATTATGAACAAAAATTAGTATAATCTATTTAAAGATAACATTAATTCTATCATATTTTTAAATATATAGTGTAATACATATAATTTCCAATATATTTTCTTTAGTATAAAAATGAGAATTATATTTAAAATTTAACAGCTTACTTTTTTTTTATAATACAATTTTTTTTAAATTATCCGAATTTAAAGATATTTAGCGTGGTTGGTTGATTATTTAGCTAGAATATAATATTTAATTTAAATAAAATAAAAAGTTCAAATGTTTAAAAGATTAATAAAACTATAAAAATAACTTAAAATGTTTAAGCTCAACATAAATTATATTTTAAATACATAACTTACAATAGAAGTCAATTGATATTAATTTATGATAACCTTATATGATATTTTTATAAATAAAACAAAAAAAAAATAAAATTATAATTATGACCATAATGCACCTACTAGCATTAAACTAGCATTACAAGCTGTTAAAAAAAATATTGCGCTTTTTTCTGTTTTTTTTTTGTCAAATATATTGAAATTATAAATTATTATTTTTTTATTTCCTTGTTATATCTATTGATAATAAAAACAAATACTGAAATATTAATATATTTGAATACTTAAAAGTACTTAAAAATAAATGCAATATAAATTACATTTAAATGTGTACTGCAACGAAATTTGGAATTGTTAGAACTTTTACTACTTATGTTAATTCAAACATTGCTATAAATATAATAAACAATATTATGTATACATTTAAAATAATGTTTCTATAATTTAACGAAAACCATTACAAGAAAAAATATATTTTATTAATAAATCTATAATTTGATTAGCTTAATTTTAAAAGATAATTATAATAAATTTCCAGTATTCAAAACCATAATAAATTGGTTAAACAATTTATTCATTTCAATTTTTTTTTTTAGAAATTAGATTACACTTTTTACAGTGAGTGAAATTGATAGTTAATAGATTTTTTTCTTCTAAAAATATAATTTTAATTCTATAATAATTAAAAAAAAATTAAATTGTTATATAAATCTAATTTTAAGTTATATTTGTTGTGTTGAATATAAATTGTATATTTTACAAAAAAAATTGAAATACAATTTGTTTAAAAAAAATTGTTAATTTTGAATTCCTTACTAAAATTTAACATATTTAAGAAATTGATGAAAAATAACCAAAAATATTACATATATAAAACCTTGATTTATTAACTAATATCATTGATTTTAAATAAATTTAAAATCAATGCTAATATTCATAAATATGTTAACAAAAAACAATTATAAAAATCATTTGATAATATTCTAGGCGTTTTTCATTTATTTTTATTTGACAACAGATAGATAAAATTTTAGTACTTTAATAATAATTTGAAATTATTTCAAATACGGTGAGCTCAAAAAGTCTTCGTACTCTAGTAAAATTTGCAAACGAAGTGTAAAAACCAGCAGGTACAGGTAGAATTAAATGAAAATAATGATTACATTTTAGAAAGGCATTTATTAGGTAAATTTACAGAAAAAAAAATTTTGTGTTTTTTCCAAGCGTATATGATAAAAATACAGATATTATCTAACAGCTAAAATTAATGCAAAAAAAGTCTTCGTACGGCACAGTTATTTCAAATATGCAGTCTAATTAATTAACATCACATTCAGAACGGAAAAGTTAAATATTAATTGAGTGGAATTTACAACAATTTAAAAAAAAATTATTTTGAGTGATTTAGTTTCCCATGCAGAATTAATCATGGAACGTGTCAAAAGAAAACTTTTGACAATTGAAGAAAAAAATATTATTGTACAACTAAATCAAGCCTAAATCAAATGGTGGATTTGCTTTGATGTACTATATTTCCAATTTCCTGATATGATTTATTTAATAGCATTGTTCGTGACAATATTCTATAAAATGATTATAACAACTATCCACTAATAAAAAAATATTCATGAATCATTCTTGCTTATTTTGGAAAACTTCATATTTGAAATACGGTCGTATTTGAATTTTTGTTATTCTATAAAACGTTCGAAGGGAAAACTGTATTACCGAATTGAAAAATTTATTATTCTGTACTACTGTGGAATCGAAAAGTGAAACGTTTTTCATATAATAGACATTCGCTGTAAATTTGTTACTTTTAGAAGATTCAAAATGTAATTAAAAATAATTTAACAAATTTTTTAAACATTTATATATAAATTTACCAATTATTTAAATTTTGAAAAAAGTATTCTTTTAAGTTGATAAAAGAAGTTGATATTTACTTCAATTTTAGTTTTAATTAATTTTAATTTTAATTTTAGTTTTAAGTTGATATTTACTTTAGTGCTCTTCACGACCTAAATATTTTTTTTGATATTTTGATATTTTTTTTGAAATTACGTGAACACCTGTTTTTGGTGTCTGAGATATTTTGATATTTTTTTTACATTTTATGCTACGAATAAGAAATATATGGAAGGGGCATAAATGTTCCCTCTCTTTTTAACACATTAAAATTTTAATATATTGAAAAATTGTTTATGAAGCCCAACGATATAGAAGTTATATGGATAGAGCATAAATATAAAAATTTGAAGCCACGCCGGGTATAGTTGTCTCTTTCTTTGCTAGCCGAATTGTCAAAATATAAAAATGAGAAATTAGGGGCGGATTAGGTTTTTTTTAATTCGGGCATCAATTTTTAAGGAGATAATTTTTTTTTTTTTTTTGAAAAATACAAGTAAAGATCATCCTAAGGAATATTTTAGGTCGCGCAACGATAATTATACAAATGGAAAGTAAAATAGAGTAATTTGTTTAGCTAGTTAATATTGTTAATTTATATTGAGACTCTTAAACTTAAAAAAATAAGCCAACCCTGTAAATCTAAAATCAGCTGTTATAATATTTTTCATATTATTAATTTGACACATCGGCGAGCAAAAGGAAAGAGAACTACCAAAATCGTGGCTTCATAAACAATTTTTCAATATATTAAAATTTTAATGTGTTAAAAAGAGAGGGAACATTTATGCCCTATCCATATATCTTCTATATCGTTGATGAAGCCACGATTTTGGTAGTTCTCTTTCCTTTTGCTCGAACAAGTGTCAAATTAATAATATGAGAAATATTATAACAGCTGATTTTAGATTTACAGGACTGGCTTTTTTTTTTTAAGTTTAAGAGTCTCAATATAAATTAACAATATTAACTAGCTAAACAAATTACTCTATTTTTTGTATAATTATCGTTGCGCGACCTAAAATATTCCTTAGGTTAATCTTTACTTGTATTTAAAAAAAAAAAAATTTATCTCCTTAAAAATTGCTGCCTGAATTAAAAAAACCCTAATCCGCCCCTAATTTCTCATTTTTATATTTTGACAATTCGACTAGCAAAAAAAGAGACAACTATACCCGGCGTGGCTTCAAATTTTTATATTTATGCCCTATTCATATATCTTCTATATCGTTGCATTTTATGTCTGGCAGTACTGAATATTTCATGTTTTTACGTTTATTTTACATATTTATATAATCTGGTAGCACTGAAATAACAAATATTGTTAAAAATTAGAATTGGCAAAATTTAAGGAAAATAATATGTCAAAATATTATTTATCAGTAAATAATATGTAAAAATACTAATTTTAAACTGCAATACTAATTTTAATAAACAATAAAAAATTTAAAAAATTTAAAAATTTGTGACAGTAGTATTTTGACATATATATCAAAATATCAAAATATTTTGATATTTTTTTGACACTATCGTGATATTTTAATATTTTTTTCAACCAATCAAAACTCGTTATTTCGTAAAATATCAAAATATCAAGAAAAATATTTAGGTCGTGAAGAGCTTTTAGTTTTAATTTTGATCTACCAGATGAAATTGGTACAAATTTAAAAAAAAAAGAATCGAGGCATTTTTATTTACATTAAATTAATGATACAGCTATACATTTTTATATAATTATATATAAGTGCTCTTCACGACCTAAATATTTTTTCTGGATATTTTGATATTTTATGAAATAACGAGTTTTGATTGGTTGAAAAAAATATTAAAATATCACGATAGTGTCAAAAAAAATATCAAAAAATACATGCCCACCCAGTGAGTGGTTATACCAACGTCGGTCCGACTTATATACCAACGCGTATGCCTGACACGAACTTTGTAAAAACATACACAGAAACTCGTCATCGTCAAATTATCAACGTTCATTTGACGTGAAATAAGTCAAAACTACTTCGAACATTTTACGTAAAAAGTTTTTTTCCCTTGGGTTATGTTTCTCGTTGAACGCACGTTGAAAGTCCGTCAAATGCCCATATAAAATTTTCAACGATGTCCGCAAATTTCAGTACATTTTTTAAATTTTCAACGTGCTTATTTGACGTCAAAAGAACGTTTAACTCTAAACGTTAAATTTACGTGGAACACTAAACGTTAAATTTACGTGGAACATTCAACGAACTAAAATTAGTGTGTATTGCGAATTTTGTACTTCAGAAAATTGTTTTTAAAATAAAATAACACAAAATTATAATTTTCCATAATATATTTAATTATTTACAAAGTTTACAATAAAAATAAATACTTAGAAAATAAAATATAATTAAAAAAGTTAACAAAAATTACAGGTTTTCAAAATTCTTATCGACTTATTTTACTTAAAAAATAATTTTAATAAAAAGCTAACAAATATTTCAGTCTTTAAATCAATTTCGACTGATTTTACTTAAAAAATAATTTTAATAAAAAGTTAAAAAAAAATTACAGTCTTTAAATCCATTTCGTTAATTGTCGCCTTTTTAACTCTTTGAAAACGCCTCTGCCGAGCAGCCAGCATTTGGGTTCTCATTGATATGGCATATCCGTTTTTGCAATTATACCAAGCACCTGCAAATTAAAAAAAAATTAAAATTAGGTTGCTATAACAAATATTGGAAAAAGTTACCCATATAATTTAAGCTTTTCAATGAAGAAAAGTCTTCGGCCATGCGAACCATCCCAATTCTATTAGGCCAAAATATTGTCAGGAATTTATTTTGCTAATCCAGCAGTATTTGGGATTTGGGCAGTAATTTTGCGTTGGTTTAAATTGTTTAAGTTTCTTTTCCTAAAAATAATATTTTTAAAAGTTTTATAATAACAAAAATTATTTACATACCAAATATGATGCATCATTTTCAATTTTCAATAACAATTCGTATTTGAAATACGGTCGTATTTGAATTTTTGTTATTCTACAAAACGTTCGAAGGGAAAACTGTATTACCGATTCGACAAATTTATTATTCTGTAATACTGTGGAATCGAAAAGTGAAACGTTTTTCATATAGTAGACATTCGCTGTAAATTTGTTACTTTTAGAAGATTCAAAATGCAATTAAAAATTATTTGACAAAATTTTTTAACATTTATATATATATTTACCAATTATTTAAATTTAAATATAAATTTTTTGGGGAAAAAAACCGAAAAGAAGACATAATTTTAAAAATTAATCAATGACCTGATATTAAATAAGGACATTGCTCATGGGTTTTCGAAACGTCTACCAGATGAAATTGATACAAATTAAAAAAAAAAAAAAATCGAGGCATTTTTATTTACATTAAATTAATGATACAGCTATACGGATGCTCTAATTTTCTGTTTTTTTTTCTATTTTGACATTAAAAACTTTAATTTTTAAAATACGTATTTACGTTTTTGAATACGTATGATAATGTAGTTATTCGATCGTTTTCTAGAATACTCCAATTTTGTGAAAGTGAAACGCAAAGTGAAGGGAATCTCAAATACAAAATAAATATGAATATCTCGAGTTAGACATTTCACAGCTATAATTAAAGCTGGAAATTTACCTGCTCCAGATGCTGCCTCATCTGTGAGCTAGGCTCTGTGGACTGTTTATATTAATGTCTTTTATTATTCTTTTTTTTAACAAATTAAATTTATCTTATGTCTATATTCTTGGCTTATTCAGCTATATGCTGGTATAAAAGCTAAGATTTTTTTTTTTTTTTTTTTAACTTATTTCCAAATTTTTAAATTCACAAAATTATTTATTATTTAGCACTTTTTATATTTTGAGTGTTCATATTTTATTTTAATTTTTAAAGTTTATATATTTTATATATTTTATTATGTTCTTTTATATTGAAATTATTTTACTTATTTTTATCTTATTTATTATCACTTATATTCCTATGACTAGCTGGAGCGATTAAAAGTTTATATAAATTTTTTAATTTTTTTAACAAATTTATTATATACAGTCTCGATTTTAATCTGTGTTGGTAGTTTGTTATATATAGTAGTAGATGTGTGAAGAAATCCTTTCCTGTTATGGTTCGTTCTTGCTTTTCCAGTTCGTATATTGTCTTTATTCCTTGTGTTATGTGAATGAATATTATTATTACGTCTTATTTCTATATTATGTTTTTGTTTATTTTTTATTACTTTGTAGATAATTTGATGTATATCCAATTGATTTGTGTTTTGATACACCATACTCGTTGAAGTTCTGCTATCCATATTGTAAAAAGTTTTTAGTCTTGTCATCATTCTTTTTGTTAGTTCAATTTGGTGTTTTGAACATTGTGACCACGTTGTAATGTTATATCTGACTATAGACAATATGTGTGCATTATACAGCATATTTAAGCAACTATAGTTTATTATGCCACTTCTTTTGACGGTTCCTAATATCGCTGAGACACTTTTCCTGATGTGTTCTATGTGTTTAGTCCAAGTCAATTTGTCATCCACTATTATTCCTAAATATTTACTCTCATTTACTCTTTTTATTTTGACTTGCTCAATAAATATTTTCATGTTGATGTTTTCTTGTTTATTTTTGTGCCTGAATAGCATAAATTCCGTTTTTTCTTTGTTGATTGTAAGTTTATTACCAATTAGCCAAGCATTGTATTTTAACATGTCGCTGTTCATCATTCTTTCTAGTTCAGCTAATGTCTTACTCCTATATATTATAGCTGTATAATCTGCAAATATTTTATAGTTTCCCATCAAACCCGCTTTACTTATATTTTGTATGTATAAAAGATACAATAGTGGGCCTATTATAGATCCTTGAGGTACTCCTACATTGATTGTCGCATATTCGCTAAATGTCTGGTTTATCTTAACTCGACTTTTTCGGTTATCTAGATAATCATGCAGCAAATCTTTAAATTTTCCTCTTATTCCCAGCTCTTCCAGACATTCAATAAGACATTTGTGGTTTACAGTGTCAAATGCTTTACTTAAATCGACATATATTGCACAGGCAAAAAGTCCATCATCTAATATTTCATTTATTTCTCTAAACATTTCTGTAATTGCTGCTTCTGTGTTGCTTGCTGCCTACTGGCGCATGTCAAATCCACATGACGTTTTGATGAATTCGACTATTCTTTTATGCAGCGCCTTTTCGTAAATTTTGCCTATTGTATTAAGTGGCGCTATAGGTCTGTAGTTGTTTCTTAAATTCTTTGCACCCTTCTTATGTATTGGTATAATAGTAGCTTCTTTGAGGCAATCTGGATATATACCTGACTGAAAAGTCTCATTTAATAATAACTTTAGTGGCTTGCTGTTGATATCTCTGAGCATTTTTAATTCATTAGCCATTATTCCATCTGGTCCTGGAGCTCCTTGTTTAAGATTATTAATAATATTTTTTATTTCCGTTTCATCTCCAGGTTTTAGGAACATTGTTTTATTTTTTATATTGTTTTTTATACGTACTTTGTTGTGATGTTCTTCTTCTATATCTTTGGCAAGTTATTCTCCTATATTCTTAAAATACTTCATCATTTCATTTGCTATTTCCTTCTTATCCGTTACTACTTTATCATTGTCTTTTATAGATTCAATTATATTTTCTTTTTTTTCTTGCTTTCCTAGAGCTTTATTTAGTACTCTCCACAATTTCCTCCCATCTTTATTAGCTCGTATTATTTCTTTCTCCATAAACTCTGCCTTTGCCTTCTTAATGTATGCATCTGTTTTTCTTTGTGTCTCTTTTAGTTTCCTTCGGAGTGCTTCATTATCCGAATTTTTTTTACTTTTATCATATTCTTTTTTTCTTAATTTTGACATATTTTGTATTTCAGTATTTTCTATCCATGGCTTTCCTCTTGATCTAATTTTTGTTATTTCTAAATGTTTTTGTTTTGCTTTTTGAATTATTTCTATAAGTTTTTCCGTTGTAAGATATCTTTGTTCCTCTATTTCCTTTTTTACTGTTCTTCTCATTTCTATTGCATTAATATTTTTTTTAGTAACATTTTTCATTGGTTTCTCCTTTATTTTTATTTTCTCTATTTTGCAATTAATCATTTTATGATCTAGCTTTGGGTGATCTTCTAGTAAAATTGTAATATTTGTATTACCTTCCAAATTGCACACAGCGTGGTCAATAATTGATGCTGAATTATTGTCTATTCTAGTTGCGTTATTTCTGCTTATTTCGTTGATAATTTTATATTCATTGCTTGTTATCATGTTAGTATATTCCAAAGTACTAATTTCATTTGTTAGGAGATCAATGTTTGTATCCGCTAATATTAACATATTTTTATGTTTTGCCATTATGTTGCTAATATGATCTATAAAGTCCATTGCTTCTCTTCTGGTCGGATTATACATTGTGGTTACTTTAATTTTTTTCACACTGTTATTTATTTCTATAACAATGGTGTTGTATTTAATATGTGTTTCAATTATTTCATAGCTAACATTTTCTTTGATAAATATCGCTGTTCCGCATTTGTGTCGTGTTCCTTCACATAAATTAAATATTGTTCTATATCCTGGTATTCTTATATATTTTACTTCATCATCTAGAAGCCATGTTTCACAAATTGTTATTATATGTTATTGTTATTATACTATGTTGTTATTTCTCTTTTTTTTTAATCTATTATTAGTTGTAGTTCGTCCATTTTATTTCGTAAACTACGTGCATTTAGATATAATATGTTTAGGTTATTTATTTTGCTACATCTGATATTTATTAAATTTCTATTATTGTTGTTATTTTTACTAAACATTTTAGTTCTCTAAGTTTAGGTGTTCTGATTGGTACATAATGTTTTCTCTGATTTTACGTAGCTTTTCTTTATAAATTTGGCATTCTTCACTATAAGCAGGGTGATTGGCCTGTCTGTGGAATTTTGTTGATTCCAGACAATTAATACATTTTGTCTATCTTTGTTCACTGCAATCTTCTGTTTTGTGATTTCTTCCACATTTTCCACATATGTCTTTATCTGTGCATTCTGTTGCTCTGTGTCCATATCTTTGACATTTAAAACATCTTTTAATGTTGATGTCTTCTTTAATGTAAATCACTTCATAACCTATATGTATGTATCTATTACAAATTTTTTGGAAAGTCTTACCTGAAACCTCTGCGAATATTGTCCATTGATTTCTGTTCTTGTTTTTGTGTTCTTTACTGTATTTTATGCTAAAATTGTCTTCTTCCGTTATGAAACTATTTAAGCTAATAAGTTCGTTTTTAAATTCTGTATTCGTATATTTCTGTTCCAAATTACTAATTTTAATTGTCGGATTTCTCGTTGACGTTGTACTTACCTTATATTCCTTAGCGTCCATTTTCTTTTTTGCCTCATCAAGGAATCTTTGGTTAGCATTGTTGTCTACAGATTTTAGTAGTACTCCACCATTCCTAAGATTCCTAAATTGGACAATTAGTGCTTTTATCATACTATTATTTATAGCCATTTTTATTGCATTTCTAGTAGTTTCGTGATCTTGTTGTTGTTGTGGTACAATAATTATTCCTTTAGAATTGTCTCCTAGTATAAGGTTATTTCGTTGCGTCTCAGTCGTCGCCTGTCCTCTAAGTACGTTCGCATAGGTAGACTGTAATTGTATTTTTGCTATTTCCGTTTGTGTATGTTTCTTTATTTCTTCGTTTCCGTTTTTTAATTCGTTTCTTAGTTGTTCTACATTGTCCAGTACCGCCTCCACAGTCAGTTCCATTCTAGTTTTCTGAGCTCTTATTGTACTATTTTAATTCAGCTTCTCCAGCCTGAGCTCTTTCTACTACTAGTTTTCTATTTTCCAGTCTATCTTTTTCGCACATCCACATTACATCATCTTCCAGTTTTCTAATAGCTTCGTAGGTTACTGATTTCATTTTGATACATTTACAATGAAACCATTTACCGCAGAAATCTTCACAGCACATAGCTTTCTGTTCTTTGCTCACTGGCTGCTTACAAATTGGGCAGATTGTATCTTCTTGAGCGTTTTCTTGAGACATACTAATAGATTTTTCGGAATTCCGCTGAGTTACGATTTTTCGTAATTTGGTATCAGAATGTTCAAGTAGTGACTGCTATTAGGGTGGTCCCGCCAAACATTGCGTAACGGAAACGTAAAGTTTTCCGAGTCTAATTCCTTCTAAGGTCTTGGAAAATGTTACGTTTTGGCGTAACAGAATTGATACGCAACTGTTACATTCCTTATATGAGAAGTGACACTATTTTTCGTTACGATAAGTCCTCGCAAAAGCGTAATGTTTCTGTACAGTTTAGGTGTAATGTTTTCGTACTGTTTTAAGTGTAATTTTTTCGTACAGTTTAGGTGTAATGTATTCGTACATATTTAGCGTAACTTGTGCGTACTGTTTATGTGTAACGTATACGTACAAATTTAGCGTAATTTTTTCGTACTGATTTAATGTAGCGTATTCGAATTTATTTAATAATTAAAAAACAAATTAGTTATTTTAATAATATATTTCCAAACAAAAATAAATAAATTCATATTTATTAATATATAAAAATAAAAAAAAATAATGATTAAAAAAATTGTAACTTTTTTCAAAAATTTTCGTAACTTTTTAGGCGTTCGTAAACTTAACATTTCCGTAAAGAATTTATTGTAAACTTGAAATAGTAGAAAAAAAAAGTTTACATTAACATTACATTTTCATTCGGAATTTAGCGTATACAATTTATGTGTACGCCAACGTTACATTTTGGTTAAGAAATTTTCGTAACTTTTTAGGCGTTCGTAAACTTAACATTTCCGTAAAGAATTTAGCGTACACTTGAAATAGTAGAAAAAAAAGTTTACATTACCATTACATTTTCATTCGGAATTTAGCGTATACAATTTATATGTACGCCAACGTTACATTTTGGTTAAGAAATTTTCGTAACTTTTTAGGCGTTCGTAAACTTAACATTTCCGTAAAGAATTTAGCGTACACTTGAAATAATAGAAAAAAAACTTTACGGTAACATTACATTTTCGTTCGGAATTTAGAGTATACTTTTAAATGCTTGGCGGGGTATTTTTGAAAACTAAGAGCGGCCCCTGCAAACGTGAGAGGCCTGATTGCGGTCGGAATTCAGTGGTAAGTTCAGGCTGAAGTCAGGGGTAAATTTGCAGTGAAATTGAATAGGCCATCGGGAAAAAACTCAGGGGTTTACACTAACACATACAAAAGAAAACTACTTCCATTCAGGTTGAATTCAGGCATGAACTCAGCCCATAATACAGGACTGAATCATGACTGAATAGAAGGGCTTCCTGTTGTGACATAAGCAACAGGAAGCCCTTCTATTCAACCATGATTCAGTCCTGTATTATGGGCTGATTTCATGCCTGATCTATGGCAGAATTCTGGCCTGAACTAAGCATGAAATAATTGCATTCTGGCCTGATTTGAATCATTTAAATTTTAGTTGTTTAAAAAACAAAACATTATTTGACCAATAAAATTTTTTTTTTAATTTTAATTATTAATAAATAATGGTTTTTAAATAATTTTTAATAATTATTATTGTTTTTATTTTAGTTTTTATTTTTTAACTTTATATTGCCGGTTGTGGGCCTTTAAAATGCATTTTTTTACTTCTTTTTCGTATACCGGGTATCCCCCTAAGTTAACACCACATCCATTTGCAAATATAATGTTATTTTTATTTTTTATTTTGGAAATTTTATTTTATTTTGGAACAAAGAACTCCTACCATATAAAATTTGAGTAAAAATCTTATATTTATTTAGTGCCAATTTCCCCTGGCTTCCATTATAATTATACTCGCTGCAACAATAGCTAATTAATAAAAAACCCACGCTAATTTTGAAATCTTTAAAAATCTTCTGAATCTCTTTTTTTTTAATAAAATAAAATATTTTTTTTTAATATAAATATTACTTGTAATTATATTAATTCATAAATATAATTAAATTATTAAATTTTATAATTTTTCTTCACTTTTTTATTTTGCACACACTATATATTTTTACGCACAATAGAACAATAGAAATTACGACGATCTATTAAATTTTCAACTAAAATGATACTTCCGGATGTATGGAAATTATGCCTGAATGCAACTACACCATTCAGGCCTGAGCAAATACACCATTCAGGCCAGAACAGACGCACTTTATAATATAGGTTAATTCAGGCCAGAATATAGGTAATGAATATAGGCCTGAATTTAAATACTGCATTCAGACCTGAATGGAAGTATTGAAAAGAGACAACAATAAATAATTTAAAAAAAATATCTTTTGTTCTTACTCGCTGAAAATTTTACACTAATACATTAATACATATTTTTTATTGTGTAATTACACAAAATTTTCCTACATATATGGTTGTAACTCCTGAACTCAATTTTGCAGGGGCGGTTTGTATTTTGTTTGTTTTGATGGTATTTGTATATTATTCTAAAGAAATTATATTTATATATACATGCATGTACTAAACAGCGAACAATTCAAACAATAAAACAATATGGAAATAAAATATTAATGTTTGTGTACACCAAATACCCTTCAGCAATCAAATCTTCAAAACTAAGCCAAGTTAAAAATATTAAACTGAAGAAAACCAATCTATAACACAAATTCAATATAAAATTTGAAAATACTGCACTTATCCTTGTTGTTTATTGTTTATTGCACACTTAGAGTATATAAACAGGAGATGCAATAGTATACTTTTGCCCCTACAAGCTGTTTCCCTTTTTATAAAAGCTATTTAGTTCTCAAAATCTCCTTGTAACAGGTGTTAGTTGTCAAAATCTCCTTGTAACAGCTGTTTTGTAATAAAAAGTGTCATTAAAAAAGCTTTCTATCAAAGCTTTCAAGCTTTACAATATTCTAGGCAGTGCTGTAGGCAGGATAATTATTAAAAAGGCAGCATATATTTGGAAGAAAAATATCAAAAATAATTAATTGATTTATTTATATTACTTTTTAGTTATGTTATATTTATATTTTGTTGATTTTAACCTAAATTATGGGTAGAAACAACTTCATATAACAACAAATTAGTGAAATAAAAAATACATATTTAATTTTTTTATTGTAAATGTAATTGTTATATGTAAAAATAATAACATTTAATTAATTTTATTAAAAAATATCAATATTTAACTTTTTTTAATAAATATAAATAACATTTATAAAAAAATGCGTTTTAGTTAAAAAAAGAGCTTTTGTCACTGGCAATAGCAATTTAAAGCCGTCACTGCAAAAAAAAATCTCTTTTCCCCCCACAAAAAAAGGAACACTTTTTTATAACTATTGCATCTCCTGTTTCTATACTCTAAGTAAGATTGCACATCAATTCTCCCGCTCCGTCTCAATAAAATATTTTTCCAAAAGTTCCCCTATTTTGTTTATTAATTATTTATTCACTTGTTACACTTCAAAACAATGGCAGATTGCTCTATTTGTTGTTTATTTTATATATTCAACAGATTTAATACCTATTTGAATTCATTTACAAAATTCTTTTTAAGAGCTAATAAATTTCACTAGTGGGTCTTCACGACCTAAATATTTTTTCTTGATATTTTGATATTTTGATATTTTACGAAATAACGAGTTTTGATTGGTTGAAAAAAATATTAAAATATCACGATAGTGTCAAAAAAAATATCAAAAAATACATGCCCAGCGGCTATATATATGTCAAAATTACATATTTACTTATTTTTCCTTAAATTTTGCCAATTCTAATTTTTAACAATATTTGTTTAAATTATTTCAGTGCTACCAGATTATATAAATATGGAAAATAAACGTAAAAACATGAAATATTCAGTACTGCCAGACATAAAATGTAAAAAAAATATCAAAATATCTCAGGCACCAGGGGGGCTACTATGAAACTATTCGATCGCCGCGCATATCGAATATTATGCGCAAAATAAGAATGCAATCCGCGTCGAATTACCCTACTATGAAAATTAGATATCGAACAACTTTTTTGACGCTTTATCCGAGACACATTTACAAAAAACATTGGCGCTTTACCAATTTTTATAGGCGCATTGCCATTTTTATTGGGGTATTTAGAATAAAATGATCAGCTGATTGTTTAAAAACATAATTTTTTACATTTATAAATATAAACAAGAAGTTTATTTTTGTAAACTTAAAGTTATTAATTTAATTTTGAACTAAAGAAAGTAAAAAAAAGTATAAAATGGATTTATTGCATTTTGCTTTATATCGAGGAGCATTTTAAATTTTTTTTAGCGATGTCGTCATTTTTTATTAAATAAATACTCCACTAATAACAAATTGTTTTGAATTTGTTGAAACCCGAAAATAAAAAATTAAAAAAATTTCTTACTTTTATTTAAACTACATTTATTGTTTTTTTTTATTTAATATAATTTATTTACACATTAAGGGCGTGTGTCAAAGTGTTAAAAATAATTTGGTTAAAAAATAATCCCCACGAGGTTAAAAAAAATTTAACTGTGGGGTGTTTTTAAAAATTTTAACTGTGTGAATTGGTTAAAAATTTTACATAATTAAATTCTAAGGAAAATTCAATATGGATAGAGTATTTAAAATATATTTCCCATTAATTTTGCTAATTTTAACAAAAATAAATATTTAATAATAATATAATATTATTATTTTTATTTTTAAATTAATATTTTATTAGCTATTAATTTTTATTTTCAAAAAAAATTAAAAAAAAAAAAATATTGGATACAAATTTGATATCAATTTAAATTTGAATTAAAAATTTATTTATTTTCAAAAATAAATGAATTTAAAATTAATTTATTTCAATCAAAAATTTAACTAAAGTGTCAAAATTTATACTAGGTCCAGAGCAGATAAAATTTCGGCGCCTTCTTGTGGTGAATAAAACTTTCAAAAATTTTAATTTTACTGTCATAATTTTAATTTTTAACCAATTTTTAACCAATTCACACACACCCTAAATAAATATATTTTTTAATTTAAAAATGCTTACATTTTAAAATAACTACCGGAAATAAATATCCGTCATCAATTTTGCTGTCGAATATAAATATTCGATCGCCCATAAAATGCGCAGGCGCGGCAATTTAACGTTCATGGTAAGGCGGATCATTCGACAGACGTCGAATATTTTTATTTCATAGTAGCAAAATTCGATATTCGATAGGCGCGGCGCGTGCATTTTTTTCATAGTAGCCCCCCAGAATACGTATGATAATGTAGTTCTTCGATCGTTTTCTAGAATACTCCAATTTTGTGAAAGTGAAACGCAAAGGGAAGGGAATCTCAAATACGAAGTTTTCCAAAATAACAAAATAAGCATGATTATAATTTTTAGAAATTTAAAAATCCACACAACTATGATGATTACAAAATATTTATCGTTAAGATTTACGTAGCTTTTTGCTAGGGTACGAAGATTTTTTGGGCTCACCGAATTTAATATTACAAATTATTAAATATTGTATTTTGTATTATAGATTATAGGTATATAAAGAAAATTATTGGGATGTGGTGATTATAACTTTTATTTATTTTCTATAATTATTTAAGGGCGAACAATATAAATCTTTGTTTTATTATTATAATTATAAGAAAACTACAAAAATCAATGAAAATTTAACAAATATTAGGAATTTATATATTGAATGTATAATCAATTATAGTGTTTTTGTAAATTTGATTTCATAATTAAAATACTCAATTCCATAAATTCCATTCTTTTCATATGTTCATCTCTACGAAATTTCCGATCATCATTTAATATGTCTATACGAATTTTATTTATATTTTCCTGAATTGATGTGGTATTTTTTTTATTTCCAATATTTCCAGAATTTTCTGTATTAGTATTATTCATATTGGTATTATTATAACTATTTGTATGTGATACGGATTCATTAATATCCAGAGATTGATATTGATTTTGTGTATCAAAAGTTGATGAAACTACAGCAGGTTGTACTGATAAAATTCGATTTTCAGATGTTTTTAATTTTTTAATATCAACACATTTCTAAATAAAAAAACAAGTATGTATAACATTTTATTAGAATAATTCTTGGTATTAAATTAATATACATTTACCAGAACTGGAGAATTTTCTATAGGACTATTATTCAAATAGCAAATTTTAGGAATTTCAATTACTGGATTGGAAATAGTAATTTGATTACTGTCGTTAATAACATTTCTAATTTTATCGTTAATAACAACAGTTGTGGAAGATATTTCTGATTGAAGATTTTCTATTTTAATTTCAGTTTCATTTGAATTTATTTTCAAGTAATTTAATTTGTTGGTCTAAAAAAAAATAATATGTACAAACATAAATTTTATTTTAATATACATATAAAATTTCTATATATACGTTAAACTGTCTTTTTTTCGCCTCATAAAATGCTTTTAATTGATATCCAGTTCTATGCGGCACATTAATTAAATTAAATTGTAAAACTATATTTTCCCAAGTTTTTGATTTTAAAATTGATGTATGCTTATCAGTTCGTTTATTTTCTAATATATTTACGTAAGGTTCAATTATATTGAATAAACTTTCTCTGTTTTTTTCAGAAAAATTTGCTGAACGTGTTCGTTTTTTTAATATACGAATTTTATTTTTCTCCATTTATTATTATTAAGCGTATAGCGTATTATACTGTTTCAAATAACGAACTTTACCAATAGGATATAAGTTGTGTAATTAATTAGGGAAAAAGAGTAATCTTTTGTTCTAGATAATTTGATATATAATTTAAAAAAACAGATTACTAAGTTTAATTTACTTTTTAAATTAAATGAAGATTTTATTAAGTATTTAAATAACTAATATAAACTTGAACGTAAAACTGTAAATGTTTGATAAATCTGGGATACATTTTAAATATTTTTATTTTATTTTGTATAATACTTTTATTTTTTTTACTCAGTTGAAATAATATTTCTCATTTGACGTATTGCAGTTACAAGTCGTGGTTCACAACCACTACTCATGGATAAATAATTGTCTGATGTAGCTCGTAGAAGTATTGCTGTTTGTTGTAAATGCGATGTTACTGTAGATCCTAGTTCTTCAAGTACGTTATTAAGATATTCTACAATAAGATAAAAATTAAAATAAACTTATTAATTTATAATATAAAATTACCAATATCCGTAGCCAATTGTTTAGCTGCAGTTGTACTTATAGATTTTATTTGTAAAATTTGATTTTGATACATTGTACATGATTCTTCCACAACCAAAGATAATAATACATCAGCACTAGGAATATTTTCTTTATATTTTTTATCGCTTAATTCTAAAGCAGATTTTAATGAGTGTGATGGAGATAATAATAATGGTTCTAAATGTTGTGGAAGTGTTAAAAGATATTGACCTATCTGAAATAATTTATTAGAATAGATATTTAAAAAAATAAATAAATAATAAATAATCAAACCTCTGTTAACCATTCTTGTGGTGCATAACTGTAATCTGGTAAATCAGTTCCAGTAGTATTAAAATTTTCCATTGGTTCAATATTTTGTAAATACTTTTCAATTGGAGAAACTAAATAAACAAAAATATCGCTATAAATATAAAAGTAATGGAAACTTCTTATAATATACAGATATACATACAGATAATTGATAAAGTGGCATCATGAATTTCTTCACAAACTGGTTTTATATAATCATAAATAACGGAAAAAATTCCTAAATGATTACCATAATTTCCTATTAATTTTTTATCTTGAACATCTTTAATTTGATTGTAAAGTTTTTTCAATTCATTTTTATCACGTTTTTCAATTAAAGTATAACCAAAATATTCATGATTATCGCTAATTTTTTTTATTTTTTCATATGTTTCTAATATTTTCAAATTCATTTTCTCTTCAAGTTTTTCAATACCATTTGCTAAATCACCAATATTTTGTAACAATGTTATACTACTCTGTAGTAAACTCCAATTTTGTTCAATATTACGACTTGCTGATAATTGTTGTTGAGCTTTTTTATATTTTTCAATAAAACTTTTAAAAATTGACTACAATTTATATGTAAGAAAAATATATGTAAGATGTTATAAAAATAAATAAAAATGTACAAATATAATTAATATACTTTTAAAACAGTTGTTAAAGGCGAAATAGCTAAATTTTGTGTAATTTTATCACAACGTACTGTAGATTCTTCAGACCATTCAAGAATTTTCTTATTAGCGTTACCAAGTGCACGTATAGTCTCATTGGATGTTGATTGATTTAAATTTAAATTTAAATTAGACATTGATGTTGCTAAATGATTTTGTTCAATTGCAGGATATTGAGCTATAAATGTATTGAAGTAATCAAATATTGAACTTCGAATTTTTTTATACTGTGATATAATTGGTTTATCTATATAAAGATTTGATTTTTATTTTAAATTTATAATATTAATTATCTATAATTTCTTACTTGTAGTTGTGATTTGATTTTGCATTAAATTTGCTAAATGAATATTAGAATTGGAAAATATTTGAAGAACCTCAAGCTTTTCATTTGAACGTTTTAATGCTCCTAAAATTACAGATTCTCTTGATGGTTGCAATGTTGCTAACAACTCACAAAAAATTATGATTGGTTCATTATATCCGTCGTCCCCAAAAACTTGAATACACCATTTACACTGTTTTTTTAACGTGATATATGATATTATATAAAATTTGAAATCAAACCCTATTAATTTGTATATTTCTTACATGTTTTTGGAAATTCTCTGCTAAAAATTCGTAAAAATCATTTAAAAATCTATTTGAATTTTCAGACAAATCTATTAATTCATTCCAATGTTGCTGTAGTGTTGTTTTTTGTACTGTCCTATAATATTGCAATAACTGCGGCATTCGATCCATACTTGTAAATATCGATACATACTTCTTAGTTTGTTCTGTTTGTAAATATAAAAAATGGAGAATAAAAAATAATTCGAAGTTGACTATAATCAAGACCATATCACTACGAAACTATATTATCTTTCCTATCATTTTTCAATCAATTATTTATTAAATATAAATAAATATACCTGCATCTCCAGTTGAGAAACATTGTACTACTGCCGGACTAGCTAATGCTTCCAAACGATTTTTAAAACCTTCCACTTGATTCTGACGATCAATTTGTCCAGGGAGTTTATTTTGGGCAACAAGTGATTTTTGTAGAGATTTTAGCTTTTCACATATTTTACATAAATCATTTCTTTCATAAAGATCTTCTAGCTCAGTAACTAATTTACCCCATCCATCTGATTCTTGAAGACCATTTTTAGCTAGTTGTAATTTCTCTTTTAATGAATCTAATCTTTCTAATTTTGACATACAATTTCCAGTATCATTTTGAACTTTTTCAATTTCCAATTGCACTTCATTCATTTTACTTTTTAATAATAAAACTTCATTTTGTAAATTATTTGAATCTTTCATAATTCTTGGAAAAATAGTCAGTACTTGCTGACTACTATCTTCTAAAGTATTTATTATTTGTTGTTGATGCAATTGTAATTCGGATAATAAATTTGATACGAATCTTTTTTTATTAGACCCATCAGAGTCCTTGTAAGTATTGTTAATCCATTGCTCCACGTTAAAATTGTCATCAGCAAATAATTCAATATTCTAAAAGAACAATATGTTTTTAAAATAAATTATAATTTTTTGTATATTTACCATTTTTTTTAAATATTTTATAAATGATATAAAAAAAGGTATGTAAAATTTCAATTTAACGTATGTTATGTGTAGGACGTGTAAATAAATAAATGCCAATGCCAAATGTTATTGAATAGAGTTCAGTGCTGTCGTTTCAATATTTTTGTGAGTAGTATTCCAAAAAATGTAGGGGAGTATTTTCTTAAGCGGGGTCCACACCACATATAACCGAACGAACGAACGAAGGAAGGTTCGATGTACTTGCGAATGTTTTGTTCGAACAATCGTTCGGTGATAAGAAAAAGTAAAGTGCCAGTCACAGTGATTTCGATTCGAACGGCACGTTTTTTGACTGAAAAGCCCTATTTCAGTTCATTTTTTTTATGCCTTTTGGGTTCCAACAAAAAACATTTCGGTAAAAAAAAAAGTTTTTTGACTGAAAAGCCCTTTTTCAGTTCAATTTTTTATGACTAGAATGCCTTTTGGGTTCCAACAAAAAACATTTCGGTAAAAAAAAAAGGAATTTCAGTCAAAAATATAGGAAGGCATTTGGGTCAAAATAATTTTTGACTGAATTGCCTTTTAAGAAGGAAATTCAGACAAAAAACTGAAAAGGAATTCCAGTCAAAACCGGCTCAGGGAAAACCAGTCAATAACATTTCAGTAAACAAAAAGGAATTTCAGTCAAAAATAAAAAGGCATCTGGGTCAAAATAATTTTTGACTGAATTGCCTTTTAAGAAGGAAATTCAGTCCAAAAACTGAAAAGGAATTCCAGTCAAAACCTTTTGATTGTGATTCCTTTAGGATTTATTGACTGTAATGAGAAATAACTCATAAGAGCAAATATTATTACTTTAACAGGCCGTCTCCACTATCCATGACCGTTTCCGTTTCCATTTCCATTTCCATTTCCATAGCCATTTCCATTTATCGATTTCCAAACAAAAAAAAACTGGGCATTTCATAGACTGAAATATTATTCGAAATATCATTGAAATTTGTATTATATTTGGTATTCCGACACTTACTCGAAAAAAATATTCTAGAAAAACATTTACTCGAAAATTATTTGCTCGAAAAGCATTTACTCGAAGAACATTTTCTCGCAAATGTATAAAACTACATTTGATCGAAAAGCATTTACTCCAAAAACATTTTCTCGTAAAACAACTTGACAAAAATTCATATTTATAACTTTTTTTAACTTAACAGAGTAGTATTTTAATATTTTCAACGAATAAGTAGTGTATGCTTTCAATCAAAAAATGTCATTGAACAAAAATATTTATTAGTTCAACATTAATATTTACTATTTCAAAGAAAAAGGTACAGAAACCGGTTTAGAAACCGGTTTCCGGTTTCAACGAATTAAAAAAACCGAAAACGCGGTTTTGAATTTTGCCCTAAAATTGCAATCCCTATGCTGTACATATTATGACAATACACGAAATAAAAATCGTTACTTTATAACTTTATTTTAAATATAAATATATATATATATATATTATAAATTTAAATATAAATTCACAAATATAATGTAAATATAAATATATAATATAATATATAATAATATAATATTAATATATAATAATATATTAAATATTATATAATATAAATAATATTATATAATATATAATAAAATATATTATATATTAATATTATATTATTAATAAGTGCAAAAATCGAAATGAAAATATCAAGTGTACATTAAATAATCCAAGAGAAGATAATTTAGTTTGTTTATCTATTAATAATTAATAAAAGATAATTATACTTAAAATTAAACAATTTTCTCACAAATAATTATACTGAAAGAAAAAATAATTAGATAATTACATTAATGTTATAATTACCAATATTTAAGTAAAAATCAGAAAACCTGAATTTACACATCTTATATTTTTCTTCTCTATAGATTTTAAAAATTAATAATTCTAAACTTATATTGCTTTCATTCCACGTGGTAATACGATAATATATAATATATTATATATATTATTATATAATTTATTACATTATATATTATATAATATAAATAATATTATATAATAATATAATATATAATAAAATATATAATAATATAAATATAAATATAATATAATATATAATAATATAATATTAATATATAATAATATAATATATTATATATAATATATTATATATATTATTTATTATTATTATATTATATATATATTATTATATAATTTATTATATTATATATTATATAATAATATAATATATAATAAAATATATATAAATATAATCAACAGTTATTTAATAAAAAAAAACAAATTCAATTATTGCAAGTGAAAATTAGAGTTTTTAACTAAAAAAAATTAAAAAATTTTAGAGTACTATCAAGTTCAGTCCTACATTCAGCGCAAATACCAATATTTTCTTTAAATTCTGGTGTAATTTTATTTATTTGATTAGTATTTGATAATTCCATATGATTTTCATTATTTTGATTTAAAAAATTATGCAATACACAACTAGCTCGTACAATTTTTTCTATTTTCTCAGGTTCCAAACGTAAAGTCACATTCGGACACATTTTATTTTATATAGCATCTCCTTGCAAGTTACACGGGGTCTCGACTATCGATAATGTTGTCCATAAATGGCAATGGAAATGGAAACCATTATGGATAATGGAGACCACTCTTCCATCAGCCATTCCATAAATGGCAAACTTTAGGGACGTCCATTTATGGTCAAGTTTATGAACGAATATGTCAAAAATAAAATGGCGGAAAGTGGTTTAATTTGTAAATTATGTAGGTTTCATATTGTGGTTAATTTATTAATTGACTTTCGTTCTGTATTCCCAATATTCTATCAAAGCCGTATATAATATACGGCTTTGATTCTATATTACCAATACAAAACAATTTTACACGTTGAAAATCAAAATATAATGATTCCATGACATTTTCTCGAAAACCATTTTCTCGAAAACATTTTCTCGAAAAACATTTTCTCGAAAAACATTTGCTCGTACAACAATTACTCGACCGTCATTTTCTGGTAAAAAAATCGCGCGATTTTTTGAAGAATTTTTCGGTTATTAATTTTACCAGAAAATGATTTTTGAATATTATTTAAATGTTATTTTTTTTACTTTTTTTAGATTTTTTATTAAATATTTTATTTTTTTTGGTTACTTATAATACAGTATTGTATGCAATTGCAGTTAAATAATCGGTGATTTCCATAATTGAATATTTTTCAGCAACATTTTTGATTCTTTGATTTAAATCTCGATATTTTTTGTTGTTTTTAAATTATCCATACTGGTCATCTAAAAGGTTAGAAATTTGATTTTATTTTATCAAGATTATTTTATTTTAAATTTTGTATATTTATTCTTACCAAAATGAGTTTAATTTTTATATGTTGAAATAGTAAATATTAATGTTGAAATATTACCTTGTTTTTTTTTACAGAAAAAAATATTTATTTTATAAAAATCAACATAAAAAGTTTTGAATTCATTATAACAAAATATATATAAGTTCACGTTATTCTGGTTAAGTTCACGTTATTCTTCTGGTTCACGTTATTTTTAAAAATGAAACTGTGTGTGTTGCGTCAATCAATAATATTGATATCGAAATGTCAGTTAAAGTTAAACCCAGCAAACACAAAAGAGAATCAAACCCCAGCAAACAGAAAAGAGAATTGTTGTAATCTTAACGAATATATAATTTTATTGTTATTATATTAATAAAAACTTTATCCAGTTTAAAAACCGAAAAAACGGTTTTGACTTCAGAAATTCGGTTTTGTTATTTACTCTAGAACATCAACGGTTTTCCGGTTTTTCGGTTTTCGGTTTTGCAATCACTAGTACAGCATTATGGTTATAATGCAAGCTTAGAGTATATAATATCAGGAGATAGTATACTTTTGCCCCTACAAGCTGTTTCCTCACAGTTTTTTTGTTTTAATTTTCAGATTGTATGTAATTTTGCTGTCAGATTTCCTGGAATCGCTGTCAGATTGCCTGGAATCGCTGTCAGATTGCCTGATATTGACGAAATTGTATGAAAAATCTCTTTTCCCCCACAAAACATTCGGACATATAAGTTACACGGGGTCTTGACTATCCATAATGTTGTCCATAAATGGCAATGGAAATGGAAACCATTATGGAAATGGAAACCATTATGGATAATGGAGACCACTCTTCCATCAGCCATTCCATAAATGGCAAACTTTATGGACGTCCATTTATGGTCAAGTTTATGAACGAATATGTCCAAAATAAAATGGCGGAAAGTGGTTTAATTTGTAAATTAGGTTTCATATTGTGGTTAATTTATTAATTGACTTTCGTTCTGTATTCCCAATATTCTATATTACCAATACAAAACAATTTTACACGTTGAAAATCAAAATATAATACAAATTTCAATGATATTTCGAATAATATTTCAGTCTATGAAATGCCCAGTTTTTTTTGTTTGGAAATCGATAAATGGAAATGGCTATGGAAATGGAAATGGAAATGGAAACGGAAACGGTCATGGATAGTGGAGCCGGCCTGTTAAAGTAATAATATTTGCTCTTATGAGTTATTTCTCATTACAGTCAATAAATCCTAAAGGAATCACAATCAAAAGGTTTCGACTGGAATTCCTTTTCAGTTTTTGGACTGAATTTCCTTCTTAAAAGGCAATTCAGTCAAAAATTATTTTGACCCAGATGCCTTTTTATTTTTGACTGAAATTCCTTTTTGTTTACTGAAATGTTTTTTGTTGGAACCCAAAAGGCATTCTAGTCATAAAAAAATTGAACTGAAAAAGGGCTTTTCAGTCAAAAAACTTTTTTTTTTACCGAAATGTTTTTTGTTGGAACCCAAAAGGCATAAAAAAAATGAACTGAAATAGGGCTTTTCAGTCAAAAAACGTGCCGTTCGAATCGAAATCACTGTGACTGGCACTTAAGCCAACAACGGTAAGCGAATGGAAGTACATGTTCACATGCCACTGCCTACCCCAGCAACCAAATGTGGAATAATTGTGACAAAAATGTCACAAAAAAATGTGAATTGTCGACAAAAAATTGTGACAATACGGTGGAAAAATTGTGGCTGTGGTTTACCCGAATTGCGACATTTTTATGACATTTTGGTTGGAAAAAGTGTGACATTTTTGTGGAAGAAATTGTCACAGTTTTGTGAACACATTTTTGACATTTGTGTGAACCAATTTGTCACAGTTTTGTTAACAAATTTTTGACATTTTTGTGAACCAATTTGTCACAGTTTTGTGTACAAATTTTTCGAATTATTATGGTCAATTAAATAATTAAAAACGTTTTTAAGGATTTGTTTATTTTTTATTTTCAATATCAATTCAATATTATAAAAATAAGATACTAAAATTAAATATTATAATTTTTCAGCTAAAATTAGCGCATTGTCTTCTGAAAAATCTTCGTGTCTAGTTATTTTCACTGTATCTGAAAAATAAAATTTTTTTTTATAAGTTTATTTTTTATTGTTTTATTACAAATTCTTAATTTCTTACCCATGTGAAAACAAGTAATGTATATTTTTTTACATTACTTAAAAAGTATATAGAAAATAAATCGACATGCATAAAACAAAGAATTCAATTAATTGTAATTTAATTATTTCAATAAACTGCGCACTTTCACAATGAAAACTAATTATACACTACTTAGTCTTACCGTTTGCACGTTTAATTATGCACGTTGTTACGCATATTTACAAATTTTTCATCAAAAATGTCACAAAAATTTGACAAAAAAATGCTAAAAAAATTTCTGACTACTGGGGACTTAGTTTGAAAAAAAAATTCACAATTATTTGTCGCGAAATAGCCACAAAAGTGTGATAAAAAAATGTGATCACATTTTATTTGACAATTTTGTGACCTTTTTTTCACATTTTTTAGTGACAAAAAGATTCACAAAAATTTCAACAATTATGTCACCTTTTTGTCACATTTCGTTGTGACAAAAAATATTCACAAAATTGTGCACAAAAATGTCACAAAACCCAATTATTAATGTGGTCACAGTTTCTGGCTGCTGGGGTAGGAGCGACTTGATAAACTTTTTGTGAGTAGACGCTCCTTCCTCACCCAATTTTTTCATTTAAAATTCAACAATTTCAAAATGGCCGAAACTGAATTTTAGGGAAAAGATCGTACCTGGGGAGTTTATAGAGGAACATTTTGGTATTGAAATATGTTAAGTTTGACATTCGTAAATTGAAAAAAATCATTTTGATTTTGAATGCTATCGTTGTAACTTGTAACTCTTAATGAGCCACGAAGCGCATAATCGTAGAGTTACAAGTATTAATAAATTTATTAAATTCTACCAAAAGTTTTACTACATATTCGTAAATACAAATATTTAACTAATCATGAATTTTAATTAATTTCATTGTAGAGTCAAGTATAATATTTTACATTTTAATTGAGTTTAGATAATTTATACTATGTATAATAAGTATAATATATTTGTTTCTATGTATATTATACATACATGGAATAAATTATCTAAACTCAATTAAAATGTAAAATATTATACTTGACTACAAGTATAACTTTCAGCTATGCTTTCCGAATTTGTGGTTCGTCCAATAATGCGATCGACGTATTCATCACTGTTTTCAATATAAAAAAATATTAAATATATTTTAATTTAATATTATTTTAATATTTGTTTTATAAAAACATATCACAAAATTAATAGAGGTTTCTTAATTCCTCCTCTTTAATTATATATTTCATTAATATTCAGTATTAATATTAATATTCATCTGTCTCTATATTTTTTCCGTGAAACATAGAAAATTTATTATATAAATATTTATATAATATTTTATATACATATTTATTATACATATTTATTATCTATATTATTATATGTATAATAATATAGAGACAATTTAAAAAAATTAAGGACAGCGAGATATATATATTTATCCTGATTTTTTTTTATATTCCGAAAATACAAAACCTGAAAATTATTAGTTTTGATTTAGGTCTGTTCGTTAGCTTGATACAAGTTACTTGGATCAATATGTGTCAATTTGATCGTGTTCGTTTGCGTTAGGTTAGGTTAGGTCCAGTATACTCTATGTTCGTTAGCTTTTTTGAACTTGATCCGATCTACTTGGTCTTGGAGTTGCTTTTTTCTAACCTTCCAAAATAGATAGAGTCGAATAGGTTAGTATATTTAATATGTCATTCATACGAAAAATTTAAAATTATATCAAAGCCGCTTTGATTTAAATTTTGATTTAATAGATCGCGCCAAGTTTTTTTCCATCAGATGGCGAATACTATACTTTCAGGATAAAGTCTGAAATTGATTATATTTTCATATAAAAGTCGTAGTAAAAAATAATTAATTAAAAATACTTAACGTGCTTAATACATACATATTTAAAAAAAAGTTAAAACAATAAAGTGTATTAGTTTGAAAAATGCCTAGTTACTGTTGTGCTCCGCAATGTATAAGTTTATATGCAGCTAATACGAAAATTAAATTTCACAGATTTCCTCGTGATAAAAAAACCGTGAATTACAGCTATTAGGACTGGAAAACAACCAAGTTTAGCTTCCGTAGTTTGTAATAAACATTTCAAAGATTGCGATTGCTAAGGGTCAGGTAATACTGTAAAAAAACAGGTAACAGTAACCCTAAAAAGCTAAATTCTTGCTTAATAAATCATATTTCTTTTACAAAATTAGGAGAAGTTTTAATAAAAACTTCTGTTCGTACTCAAAACATTTAATTTACCAATAATATTATTATTTTCGTCATCGTCCATGGTGATAAGCTAATAAAAAGTATTAAAATAGCTTAAGCTGTCAAAATTTATACTGAAAGTATAGTATCTGCCCCTACCGGGAACATTTTCGTTGGCGCAATCTATTATGTTTATGTTTGGCAGCAAAATGTAAAAAATTCCAACTGATTTGATCTGAGCAAGCGAACAGAATTTGGGTTTGGGTCACAAATGAACCTAAAGTGATCTGTGACGTCACTTATTCTAACTCAACCTAACACAACCAGTAGTATAGATATGTTCCTTCTGGGACAGTTTTTTCCATACAAAACTACAAAATAATCAAGTTTTTTGAAAATTTAAAATTGTCTCAGTTGGTCCAGAACATACATATACTTTTCGATATAAAATCTTCACAACACAACTTTTTTCCATTTTGCTTTGTCCCGATATCCACATATGTATATTTTTTGCACAATTCACGCACATACTTTTTAGAATTCACTTCGACGGTATATAATCCGAATATAAGTTTCACTTTCAATTTAAAATAAAATAAAATTTACTACACCACAATAAATTCACGCATAGTAACATTTTTTCGCTTTTGTGGTCTACCATATAGATATGTTCCTTCTGGGACACTATTTTCCATACAAAATACAATTTTTTTTGAAAATTTAAAATTCTCAGTTGGTCCAGAAAATCCATATACTTTTCAATATAAAATCTACACAACACTCCATACAAAATACAATTTTTTTTGAAAATTTAAAATTCTCAGTGGGTCCAGAAAATCGATATACTTTTCAATATAAAATCTACACAACACATTTTTTTTTTTCATTTAGCTTTGTCCCAATATCCACATATATTTTTAGCACAATTCACGCATATATACATTTTCGAATTCTCTTCGACGGTATATAATCCGAATATAAGTTTCACTTTCAATTTTAATAAAATGAAATTTACTACACCACAATAAATTCACTCAAAGTAATTTTTTTGCTTGTTCTTTTGTGATCTTCCATATAAAAAATATTTAACCTTTTTTTATTTTCTGTTTTGACCTTCCAGTTTTTAACTTTTTTACATTTTGTGTTTTGATCTTAAACCTACATATTTTTATACAAAATAAAATTATTTTTTGTGATCTATAGTCCGAATGTAAGTTTCACTTTCAATTTTAATAAAATAAAATTACCACTATAATTTATACACCACAATAAATTCCCGCATAGTAAATTTTTTGTATTCTCTTTTGTGGTCTTCGATATAAAACTTTTACACATTTGGTTTATTAAATTATTTTTTTTCATGTCAATTTTTTCATTTCAATTTTAAAAAAAAAAACTTGTTTTAATTTGCATTAACAAAAATTGTATTCATGATTTTTTATTTATATTTATATTTATGATTTTTTAAAACCGATATTGAACTTGAATTTAAAAATTATGAAATTGTAATCAATATTATCTTATTTATATTGAACTTTATATGAAAATTAATATATATATTATATATTTCAAATAAAACAAAAGCATTTGCTAGTAATTTTTAAAAAAAATTTATTTATGTACAATTATTTGTACAATTATTCTACAATTAGAAAGTGAAGCTTCATTTATTTGCATTTTTTTTTAAATAAAAATTTGCTTTATCTTCTGGTGAACAATATCACTTCATCATCATCTCCTACATAATATTCACCATCTTAACCATTATCATATTCTTCACTATCTTCAGCTTCTTCACTATCCTCAGCTTCATCATGTTCTGAATCTTCCTCATCATTATCTTCATCTCTCGATGATTCTATTATCGCAGGACAATAAACTGGTGACGACTCCTCTTCTGATGTAAGATCTATAATATAGTCAAATGTATTACAGGGGGACAAATGATTAATATTATTGTGATTTCTTTAGTTGGTTAAAACATGGCAATTATACTGAAATTATAATTTTTGCATAGTTTTTATACCCAAAATGCAGACTATTTAAAAAAATCCTTCTCAATTTTTCGAAATGAAAATCTATTAATGATATAAATAAAATTGATAAACATCACCCAAAGAATGCAAGTTCAAAAATATTTAAATTACAATATGATAATTTTTTTCCGTAAAGAGAATGTAACCTAATAATATAAATTTCTTATTATCAGTCAGATTATTTTAATTTGTATTATTTTAAATTTTTTAAAATATAATTTTCAATTTTATAAATAAAAAAGGATACATTAACTTAAAATCCTAAGTATCTACTTTTATTATTTTAATAAATTCTACAGTATTTTACAATTTAAAATATAGATAAAATTTCGAATGTGGCGCCGGACAGTATCTGGATGAACACTTATTCCCAATTCTTTTGTGAGATTAGCAGCAATTTTAACATCGCTTACTCTAGGATTTTCATTAATTTCTCTTAAAATTACTTGAGAGTTTCTATTAGTTACTATTGAAGGATCTTGGTTTATTTTCATATTTACCTGTGGTATTAAAGTTTTTTACAACTTTCAACACTTGATTTGCTTAATCCAAAAATATTTGCAATTTTTTATAGTGGTTTTTTTTTATTTTTTTAGCTTTATTATTAATTTTCTAACTTCTACTGAAATATATTTTCTTATACCACTCATTTTTTACTTAAATAAATGTAAACACGTTTTTTTAAATGCAATATTTCTCTAGCGATTAAAAATACTAACTTATATTTTAAAATAAAAAAAATATTAATATTGCAATAACTAAATTTTTAAATAAATGATAAATGATGGAGGAGAAATTTTTAACCACTCCATGATTTTCGTACTTTTGTTGCATATTTGAAAAACAGATTCTTATATTTAGTTCTAGATTTTTTGTTTAATTGCGCATTTTGTTACAAAATTGTCAAATTATAACATCTTTTTATATAACAAAATAAAAGAGTTTAATACACCTGAAATATTATTTTAACCCTTTGTTTTTAAATTTTACATACCGTACGTAGACATTTGTGAGTAAGAGTATCTTCTTCTTTTATACTGTTAATAAAATTTTCAATATCAGCTTGAAACATAATCTGTGGATTTATTTCCTTGCTTTTTTGACTTGCTATAATATGCTGGTCATGAACTTCAGAAACGAAAGCTTCTTCACATATATAACAGCGGTCTTCGAAAGTTTTTATCAACCTTTCGAGTTTCAAAACATCTTTTTCATCACAATTGTGGTACACTTTTGTACAATAATAACAGTATAAAATTTAAGAAATTATTATCACTTTCATTTTGTTTTAAAATGTAAAACTAAAAATGATCCGATATACGATATACATGGATGAAAATTATTACAATAAAATATTAATAATTTGAAATAATTTTGTTATCAAATATAAAATTTAAGGAATTATTATCACTTTTATTTTATTTTTAAATGGAAACTAAAATTACTCAGATATACATACATGGACGAAAATATTAAATTAATATATTAATAATTTGAAATAATTTTGTTCTCAAAAAATATAAAATCATTTTAATTTTGTTTTAAAATGGAAACTAAAAACGATCAGATATACATGGACGAAAATTATTAAATTAATATATTCATAATTTGAAATAATTTTGTTATCAAATATAAAATTTAACGGAACTATTATCATTTTCATTTTGTTTTGAAATGGAAACTAAAAGTACTGAGATATACATGGACGAAAATTATTAAATTAATATATTAATAATTTGAAATAATTTTGTTATCAAATATAAAATTTAACGGAATTATTATCATTTTAATTTTGTTTTAAAATGGAAACTAAAAATGATCAGATATACATGGACGAAAATTATTAAATTAATATATTCATAATTTGAAATAATTTTGTTATCAAATATAAAATTTAACGGAACTATTATCATTTTCATTTTGTTTAAAAATGGAAACTAAAAGTGGTCAAAAATACATCCTCGAAAATTAATAAATTAATATATTCATAATTTGAAATAATTTTGTTATCAAATATAAAATTTAACGGAATTATTATAATTTTCATTTTGTTTTGAAATGGAAACTATAAATACTCAGGTATACATGGACGAAAATTATTAAATTAATATATTAATAATTTGCAATAATTTTGTTATCAAATAGAAAATTTAACGGAATTATTACCATTTTCATTTTGTTTTAAAATAAACTCCTATTGAAATCAGTTTATAGCAGGCCAAAAGTTTTAAAAAGGGGAAATTTAAAGTTGGTGATTTCGTTAGAATATCAAAACACCAAAGTACATTTGATAAAGGATATTTACCAAATTGTTCAACTGAAATTTTCAAAATTTATAAAATTCAATTAACCAATCCTGTAAGCTACGTGTTGGAAGATTACAAAAAGCAAATAATAAAATACGATAAACAGACCCCGGAAAATCACATTTCCTCAAAATCGCCTCATGTAGAACTATAAGCTATTCTAAACCAATGGGAATTCCTATACGTGTATAGTATTTTTTAGTAGTATTATCAATGTACTATACATAGGAAAGATAAAAAATGATATGGTAGATATAGGTGAAAAATGTGTCCCTGTTCGATTTTATTAATTTTTTTCCTTCCAAGGTTATTATTCCAGGAAAATATATATAAACTTATCATTTAAGATTTCTGTAATTTTGCTTTTAATTGAACATAATGTGATATGAAATAATATCCAATATTCCATTTATATAGCTCCTAAAAATATGCGATATGTTCGTTTTTTGCAAAATTTTACATGATTAAACATTTTGATTAATTATAAGTGTGAGGCACATGATTATAATTTTTTAATTAATTCACTTTAAAGAAATATGATTTTCAAAGTTTTCTCAATATTTGTTTTTAAAAATATTGTGCAGCTATAATTTACAAGTAAATTAAAAATGTAATTTTTTTGATTTTTGAAGGGCGACAACGGATACAATTTCTTCAGAGACTCTAGTTACATTTTTAAATATTTCTTTGGTACATAAATTTCAGTCTTCTATAATAAAAAGACCGAATTATTATTGAACTGAGGTATTATAAAATAAATATTTTAATTTTTTTTTTAAAACTTATTTAGTTATTTTGTTGATTTTGAAATGAATGCAGTTAACAATAACAAGGAACGAGTAAATTTACTATTGGCTTATCATTATTTAAACAGGAATCAATTTACTATTGGCTTATCATTATTTCAACAGCAAAGATATCAGCAGGAATCAATCCTTCTACATTTCAGTCAACCATCATTATAGACAAAGCTGAAAGTTCACCAATGATGTTTATGTACAATTTTTGGAACTTTTTTACACAAAACATCTCAACTGAAGCGGACATTGAAAATATAGACTTTTTGTTAAGTATTGATGAGTGGAAAAAATTGTATGAAATAAAAGATTTTATTAGTTTGTATGCCTATTCGAATTATATTAGTGAGCCGTACATAAAAGCTTATGTAAATTATAATAAGTTAAGCAATGATTTGTTTTTTTTACCTAGTTACACTGCATTATTTAACTTTTCCAAGCTATTTGCTGAAATTCCATTATTTTGTAAAAATAATGTACCTAATAATTATAGCAATTAAACTATATCAATGTATACATTGTTAAATAATGCAGTGTAACTAGGTAAAAAAAAACAAATCATTGCTTA